>JAHPZR010051211.1:0-7500 GCA_019787425.1 Platygyra sinensis | reverse complement strand
GTGTCATGTTTTCATTATGGATGTCCGCTGCTCGTTGAAAAGTATAGGTGGAGGAAACTGTGGTTTCAACACATGATTCAGAAAACAAGAAACGGTAATCATACCTCTACTAGCCTGTTGAAAGCGATTTGATGGCCATTCAGCCAGTTTTGGTTTTTCCGGGCCAAAAAACGAAGTTGACCTAATTCTTAGTCAAGCAGCCATATTCTCTCCTCCGGTTAACATATATTCTATGACAGTATGTCCCTCACATCGTACAAAGCTTGGTTTGGGGTGGACCAGAGGGTCAAGTATGAAGTGCAGGGTTCCATCTGAAATATCAAATCATAGCAAAAGTGACAGAACCTGGTCAAAGTGTGACAAAGGAAAAGGGAAAACGTGATTTTCAAATCATATTAAGGCGGACAGGAGTGTTTCTTCAGGTTGGCTCAGGTAAATTGACTCTTTCCACGCTTTTCTATTCAAAGACTATTCTCAGAAACTTGTCCCAGGAACAAATCCCTCACATTTCGGATGTGTTTGTGCAATAAGACTGAGTGCAGACCTTGATGCGAAACAATATAATTAGTTCCTTTTATAGATTCGTGTTGTCTACATTTTTAACGTTTTTAATAGAAAATATGTACCGTGTTTCTATCGATTTATAGAAACAGGGATGGAAGTTTGGGGGAATGAGAAATGCTGTGGGAACAGCCGCAGGCGGATGTTAGGTTTTTATGACCCGTTAGGGTTTTATGACCTGTTGTGCAGATAGCGAAAAAAAAATCGCGTACTGCCAGTAGTTAATTATGCGATTTGGAGAAAACAAAAGGAAACATCAGAAGACTTGAAGAGAAAAGCGTACAAAGAGTCAATTTACCTGAGCCACGCAAACAAAACCGCCCTACCTCCCCTCCAAAGTAACTTTGCCACAGTTGTTGATTTCACTTCACCTCGTTTTGAATTAATTTGCGTATCTCCGCCAAACGAGAAACAGATGTCCTTGAAATAACGACATTTTTGCCTGCATCTGATTCGCTGTTCGGTTCAAGACTTAATTTTAAACAAAGTTTATCTTACAAGGAGTGATTACATATTCGTTTTGAAACACTGCCGAAAAATCCCGAAATACGATGTGTAAACAACTCGTCAGATCAAGAGGCAGCGTTGCACTATTCTACCAAGTTATATTACTGCTTTTATGTGAACGCTTGAACATTTTCAGGACTGCTGCCCTCTCTTTTGATACAGCAACGTAAAGGTAAGAAGATGTCATGTTAAATAAATTGTAGATTGAGCTTCATGATCAAATGCGAGAGTTTGGGTGTTTATGTGTCCATTTCCGGCCAATTAACAGCACCGTCGAATCGGCGCATTTTAACCAACTTTCAAATTTGATTAAATCGCTCCGAATCATTTCCCCAACAAATCCTTTGGAGATCGGAAAGAACTACTTCTCGCCTTCCAAAAGCCAGACTTTCAGTCAATTATATTGTGTAGCACATAGTTAAATAACGCGTTTCTCTTGACCTACTTTTAAGTCTAGTTAAAAGTAGGTCGGATAAATTTAATTAGATTTTGTAAGTAAATGGACAAGAATTGTTCAAATTGCTGTCAACATATATTTTGATGTTGGTTTTCAAGATTTGATAGTTTTTATCGGTCAAGGTTGTTTCATTTTGTGACGCGAAGCTTCGAGTTTCGTCTTAAATTTTGAGCTCCAAAAGCGGCATTTTGACGGAATTCGGTTATTATCGATTTTCTCGTAAATAAATCGATATTCAGCCAAACGAAATATCTCGTGATTTGTTTCACACTAAGGCCTACCTAACCTGAGAATATGAGCAGAAATTAATTTTTGGCTGTTGCCGCGATATTTTGAAAATCTTTGATTTTTGGGCACATTCGCTCTTAATGTGCATTTGCCGATTGACCGTCTCAGGCGATAAAAATACCTCACGTAAGTCAGGCAAACATTAGACCGGCGGGGATGAATAAAATCGCTGTCCTCTTCAATGTCGATATCATGTCGTTCGAATTCAAGCTTGAATTTTTCTTTAGGTCTTGCAGAAGTCCTTTTTGAATCGAAGACGCAGTCTTGCCACAAAATCGACATAAATTTGCTGTTTTGATTCTATGGGTACCAGCATTCGCCATCTCAATACCTAGGAGCACATCAATTACAGATGTAGATATGGCCGCCGTTACGAACAGCACATCGCAAATCAAAACAACCCCGTGCACTTTTTTCACAGATCGTGCACAACACTAAAAACAGATTAAATCCCAAGTATATAGCGTGAAGATTAACGACATATTTTTTGTGATTGTCGCAAAAATCTGCAAGCAACTTAAATCTAATGACAAAATGAAAAACATACCTGATCTGTATGTAAAATTGCAAGCGCTGTTTCACTTTACGAGTAGCATTTTACATCGTTTACGCTGGTCTTCAGCCGCCATCTTCAAAACACGCGAGGCTCTTCCTTTCTTGGTACTTATCGAATAGAGTTATGGGTAAAACACCCGAGCATAATCGAACAAATAACGAGCAAAGCGAAGTGAATACGAAAATTCCCAATTTTTGAAATGGCCGCCATTATATGACGTCACATGGTTATCAAAAATGATAACGATCCCGGACTGTTAAAGCTACGGAAAATAACTTATTGAAACGGTCAATAAATATCCCTTGCAAATAACTAATTAACAGAAGGTCATCAAAAAAGAAGACTAACAAAGAACAGAAAAAGATATGATTATAGATGAGGTATAATAGAGGTTTTAGAGCGGTGAATCGCAACGAGTATAACCTAATGCAACTTTTCCCTAAGTAAGTGCAAGCGCAAACATAACAGCTTTCATTCGATTCATCGTAAAAACTGTTAAATTAAAAACGCTCGTGCATGCTTGCGCCATTAGAAAGCAAAAGAGTTTCTTTATGACCATGCTAAAGCTTGGACGGAAGCCGAATCTCGAAACTATTCCTTTTGCGAATAAGGAATGACTGAACGGCGTTCTCATTAACCTAGCTTTAAGATGAATCTCATAAAAAAAAGAAGAAGCTATGGCGAAGGTTTACGGTAAACCTACGACCTAGCTTGGGCGAACCTCGCAAATCTGCGAGATCCGATTAAGGGTGAATATTAGTTATTTATAGTGTGTTTGATGCATGTGGTACGTAATAAGCGAATACAGGCATTCCAAAACGCATGCGCAGTACTGTTTCATGACAAACCGACCTCAAATTGTAAAGAGGCGAAAAAAGTAACAGTAACGTGGAAGTTTATCCAACGACTCTGTGCTGGATAATAGGATTACAAGTGGTCTTGTGTATTAGAGTTGTTCCGGTACACTATATGCCCGGCTCTAGAGTATTTTTTTCACCCTCCGGTAAGCGGACACATCCCGTAACACTTCTCCTTGGTCCCGGGGGTGCCCACTTACGGGATGTTCGACTGTATCTTAGACTATAAATAGTCCCTCTGTCGCTTAATTAGTTCTTCGAGCGAGACGTGAAAGAAACTTGCGAGATAAAAAAGGCCGCGCGAGATCTCGTGGCCATTTTTCCCTTAGGGGTTTCTTTCGCGTCTCGCTCCACGGACTAAGCGAAAGAGGGACCACTCGTTGTCTGACTGTATCTTGGCAAATTTCAATCTATTACGAGCACGACTTCTCCTGATTTTTTTTACTTCTATTTCCGAGAGTTTACGGCCACCATTTATTTTCCTTGTTCCAAATCTTAGTTGAAATTGGAGAAAATGACGCTCTTTTCTCAAAAATATCACTTGGGTTAAAAATAAATTATAGTAACAATTAGTAGAGCAATTCGCATATCGAGGATTTATCATAGTGGCACTTTAACCGAGGCCCGGATGGTTGAGGGTTATTAATGCAATTCTATAAACTAGGCCTCTTCTTCTCACTTGAACTCATTTATTTTCCCAATATTAACAAGATTTGCAAGCCTATCAGTCTGAAAAAGTTTTAGGTTAATGTGGTTGAAGCCTTAGAAGATAGACCACCCCCCCCCCCCCCCAATTTTTGGGTCCAATAAGGAAAGAGCCATGCCTTAATTGTCTTGAGAGGTCTTTGAATTTTAATCGAGTCAAATTAACAGACTAAATATTCTAGAAGATAGGAAACGCTAACGAACTGATAAAAATCACTAAAAAAGGTACTCCTGTATAACATTTTGCGTACGTCTTGTACGCATGCGCAATCAATAGTACATCCCACAAGGGTACGATACTGTTGTCGGAACAATATAAATATCTTACCCTAACTTTTTAATATTCGAGGTCCGGACGGTTGAGGGTTATCAATCCAATTCTTTGAAACACCCCTCTTCCACTCACTTGACGTCATTTTTTCTACCATAAAGAACAGTACTAGTGTTTAGTATTGGATTCAATATTTAAAGCTACAGAAAATAACCAATTCAATCTTCAATGGATATTTTTTGTAAATAACTAATTAACCTGAAAGGTCCCCAAAAAGAAAGGCATATCAAAGAAGAAGAAGAAGAAAATTAAAAGGATTATTGATTGGGTGTAAGAAAGGTTTTGGAGCGGTGAATCGAACAAAGTGTAACTTACTGCGAACGATTTTCTGTAGGTACAAACTGGAAGAACAATGAATAATTATAGGATGGTTTCACGGCTCGTCATAACGGAACAATCGGAACAATAACGAAAGCGAGATGAGGATTTCATCGAGAAATTTTCCTCAGAAAGTTTCGCAGTCAGTCGTGAAAACCATGCTACAGTTCTGTTGTGCATGTTAATGAACCAACTGGATGCGAAAGGATAACTCGTACGTGTGCCAGGAAGAATCAAACTTAAACCCGAATGATAAATTCCATGTCCAATATTAAATTTGATATTTTTTCTGTGTAAATTCTTTGTATCCTCCGCCACATTTTGAGAGCAGTGTTCCAGAGTGCTTGCACAAATTGTTGTCTGTGATTGCTGAAGAACATCAGTAAGGAAGCGAAAAAGGTAATTTATATTCGCGCCAGAGCTATAGGGGAATACTTTTAATAAAATATTCGCCTCATAAGCATAAGCAATACAGTTTCTGATGAAGCTACAAATAAATCAGTTCTAAATATTGAAAGGTCATAGTACGATTAACTCCGCCAAAGAATATAAGCCTGGTTTGTTGAATGCTTTTTTGCAACACAGTAGTAAAAACTCAAAATTTTACATTTTTTAACGCGGAAGTTCATCTGTGAATGATATAGATTATTCAAAGAGAAATAGGACGGCTGAATGAAAAATTCAATACAATGATATGCCGATTATCGGAAAACGGAAGTGGCTAGTTGGAAAAAGACATATTAAAACAAAAGTGAAACACGTCAGGGGTTTCCCCCCTTCACAAGAGGGTAAGTGTAAGTCACGCAAAGTAATTCATCTCGTTCTGTCTCAGTGGACAAGTGAAAATTATAAAAGCACTCAAAGTTATAGCGAAAATATTTGTTTACAAACATTGTTTTTCTTCGTTCAATGTTGAAAATGTTAAACAAAAGAACTCTTTGTGTCACCAGCCGATAGTTCTCTAGACTCTAGTTGGTATATTAGTAGCAATAGGTGAAGTCACTGATACCTTTGCTATTACGGATTTCTAGGGCATACGGCTCGTTTTGATACTGTGTTATCTTTGATTGCAGCATACTGTTGCACCTAAACAGAAACTTCAAATCTTCTAATTAAACCGAGTGTAAACCGAGGTCAATATAGCCTCCCACGCAGACGTTCAGCCTAAGAACGTCTGCGTGGGAGGCTAGGGTCGGGACGGTTGAGGGGGAAAATTCAATTCTTTGAACCACCCTCCACTCACTTGATCTCATTTTTCTTTGTAACGTAACACAATATTTAATGATTTTATTCAATAATTTAAAGCTACGGAAAATAACTTATTGAAACGGTCAATAAATATCCCTTGCAAATAACTAATTAACAGAAGGTCAACAAAAAAAAAGACAGCAACAAAGAACTGAAAAAGATATTATTATAGATGAGGTATAATAGAGGTTTTAGAGCGGTGAATCGCAACGAGTATAACCTAATGCAACTTTTC
The DNA here is from genome assembly GCA_019787425.1 of Platygyra sinensis. NCBI lineage: Eukaryota > Metazoa > Cnidaria > Anthozoa > Scleractinia > Merulinidae > Platygyra > Platygyra sinensis. Next base: position 1,437 of record JAHPZR010051211.1, on the reverse strand, counting down.
ACTAGCGACGTAAGTGTAAGCGCAAACATAACATTCATCGATAAAGTAGGTTAAATTAAAAACGCTCGTGCATGCCGGCGCGACTAGAAAGCAAAGGAGTTTCTTTATGACTATGCATAAGCTTGGAGGAGCGCCGAGCTTCGAAACTATTCCTTTTGCGAGTAAGGCATAACTGAACTGCGTTCTCATTAACCTAGCTTAAAGGTGAATCTCATAAGAAAAAAAAAAATGAAGCTATGACGAAGGTTTACGGTAAACCTACGACATAGCTTGGGCGAACCTCGCAAATCTGCGAGATCCGTTTATATGTTGGGTGAATATTAGTTATTTATAGTACTTAAAACTGTGTGTTTGATGCATGTGGTACGTAATAGGCGAATACTGGTATTGCAAAACGCATGCGTAGTACTGTTTCATGACAAACCGACCTCAAATTGTAAAGAAGCGAAAAAAGTAGCAGTAGCGTGGAAGTTTATCCAACGACTCTGTGCTGGATAATAGGATTACAAGTGGTCTTGTGTATTCAAGTTGATCCGGTACACTATATGCGGCTCTAGAGTATTTTTTTCACCCTCCGGTTAGCGGACACATCCCGTAACACTTCTCCTTGGTCCCGGGGGTGGCCACTTACGGGAGGTTCGACTGTATCTTAGGCCCCGTCCACACTAATCTGTTTTCAAACGAAAACGGAGCTGTTTTGCTCCGTTTTCAAAAAGATTTGCTTCCACACTTATCGTTTTCGCCCGTCCACACTACAACGCCGTATCCGTTTTGAAAACGCTTATATACCCTCAGTGCGCATGCTCAAATGAACTCGACGCATGCGCATTTCAATATATTGGTCCGCGAAGTTGGCGCCATTTTTGATACTCATGGTCGAGTGGTCTGGCGCCCGGTCGTGTCGATTTTTATGACGTCAGATAGCATCGTTTTCTCCATCCACACTAGTAAACAGCGTTTTCAAACAGCATCGTTTTCAAATCGCCCCACCCTGGAGAGCGTTTTCGAATGGCTCCGTTTTCGGTGATCGCTTTCGGCGTTGTAGTGAGGACGATACCCGTATCCGGAGCAAAACAGCTTCGTTTTCGTTTGAAAACGCATTAGTGTGGACGGGGCCTTAGACTACAAATAGTCCCTCTGTCGCTTAGATAAAAAAGGCCGCGCGAGATCTCGAAGCCATTTATCCCTCAGGGGTTTCTTTCGCGTCTCGCTCCACGGACTAAGCGAAAGAGGGACCATTCGTAGTCTGACTGTATCTTGGCAAATTTCAATCTATTACGAGCACGACTTCTCATGATTTTTTTTTACTTCTATTTCCGAGAGTTTACGGCCGTCATTAATTTTCCTTGTTCCAAATCTTAGTTGAAACTGGAGAAAGTGACGTCCTTTTCTCAAAAATATCACTTGGGTTAAAAATAAATTATAGTTTGTTTGCTA
>JAHPZR010051209.1:5000-20639 GCA_019787425.1 Platygyra sinensis | reverse complement strand
TTACGTGTGCTCTTATCTTTATGAGTGTTCACTGGTCTTTAGATGGCAAGTGGCAATTTCCTGCGCTCACCTTCGCAAGGCAGACGGCACTTGATTGTAACTTTATAATTTAAGATTCAAATTAAAGCGTCTTTGTTTTAACAAAGCCAAAATTTTCCCATATTGATGTGTTTGTTGATTGTCTGCCCAACAAACAGAGCGCACCATTGATAGCCACGTTGCTGCACTTGTTCATTCTTGTTTATACCATCCCGAAATTTGCAAACCGATTCGATTTTAAAGCCTGTATGTAGGAATGGTATAGATTGAATATTAAAGTGAAACCTGAAAGTTGAAGTTGAATCGAATTTGATCAGAGCACTCAAGTCTCACGAGCATGAGACTCACGCAAACAAATTCAATCTTATGCTCTCACGCTGAAACTTTTATTTCTCATGCATTTAAGATTCCTTGCATTTTACATATTACATGTAAAAACACATGTATGGGATGACAATAAATGTTATTATTGTTGGTCTTCAGTCTCTACCATAAGCTATTGCTTTTTACATAACATTTAGATTACGAGCCCGATTTGTCCATATCTTTACTCAAAAAATCACGAAAATCTTTCCCTGATGATTTATCCATATCTTTACACAAAAAATCACGCAAATCTTTAAATAATAAATAATAATAATAAATATAAACATAAATCAATAATTATCGATTACTCACAAAAAAATCTTTTATCAATTTTTATCGAATTTCGAAAAAATTAATTGAGTTTTATCGATTGTTATCGAATGTTATCAGAGCCAGTGTTTCTCGTCGTTTAATGAATAACAGGTTAGTTTGACTTCTAGAAGCCTAGACTACGAGCAGTCCTTCTAGCGTTTAGTCTGTTGAGCAAGACATGAAAGGAACCTGTGAGGGAAAAATGGCCCCGCAAGATCCTGGGGCGTAGTAGCTTGCATGGCCAGTTTTTTGTCGTGGGTTTCTTATGCACCTTGCTCGATGGACTAAGCGAAAGAGGGACCACTCGTAGTCTACTAGAAGCTCTTCTAGATACATGTAGGAAAGAATTTATATTGGTCCATTATAAAAAAGAAAAAATTCTGAGATCTAAACAGTTCCTTTTAAAGCATCACATTTCTGCTCAGAATGAAGGAAAACAAGTCTTAGCTACTTCAATAGGCCTTATCAAGGTTTTCGATGCCATCTTGACAGATAAAAAAAATAGCTCAGCGACTTCTAGCAAAGCTACATCCTTTTAACGTTGCGATTCATAAATTGCGTAAAATTCAATTTCGGAAAAAGTTATTTGCCATCAGATTCCCATACCAACAGTAATTTCTGACCGCTTTGCCTACTCGTCAAGATGGCGTCGAAAACCGTGATAAGGTCTATTTTTCAAATTTCTGGGGGGAATATGCCTCCAATCCCCCTAGCGGGGTGACATCTGCAGCGTCACAAACAACGGCCGAAGATCTCACTGTTTGCCAACAAATCAACTTAAGAGCTCTGCTCCATCAGTCTCGCATGCATGAAGTCTCTAAAACACGCTTGCCCTCTTACCTTTGAAGTAATTGGCACAAATTCAGGTTGGGGTGATCTTGCGGAACTGAACAATGCATTAAGCTTTTCATTTCCGTAGTGGCCAGTTTTTTTTGTACGATTCTTTGTGAGAAGTGCTTGAGAAATTTCGCCAATCTTATATTCGAATGGCAGCGTGCATGAACGAGAAGCCATCTTAATTTTTCATTTCAATATACATAACTTATGTTCGATGTTCGCGGGCGGCAAGCCAACCTCGTTCCCAGGGTCCTCTCTCTACTTCGAGAAATTTCTCAGACCTCAGACCTCATGATCAGACCCCGAAAACTCAGACCCCGAAAATTCAGACCCCGAAAACTCAGACCCCTCGATTTTGTTTTTAAAAAAATGCATTTTTTCGAAAAAGATTTACATTGTAAACTCGTCTCAATTCTTATCACCTGATGTTTTATGGTCACGCAATGTTCATAGGCAAAATTAGATTATGAGCTCGAGATTTCTATCGCGCGATAGAAATCGAGAGCGAATAATCTAATTGTTTTAATATAAATCTACTAGTCGTTCAAAACTTAATCTAAATCCTCTTCTCAACACTTCGAAAACACTAAGAAACGGCCGTCATGTTGTTAACAAGCGCACACTGCAGTTTTCAGTCTGGAAATAATAAAGAAAAAAGGTTTAACCTCGTCTCAATCTTATCACCTTAAATATTTTATGGTCACACAGTGCTCATAAGCGAAAACAGCCAGAAAGAATTGAGATATTTACCTTCTCCGGTTTAACGCTGTCGCGGCCAGTGGATACAAAACTGACTTCAATTTGAACAACGTACAGCGACTTTGCGTCTTCTTTTTCTTCGCTAAAAAAAATTCACCAGCAAATGTTATCAAAGTATCGGCTGCTATTTTAAACCTTGTTAGTTTTTCACTGTTTGATCGACGCCACAGCGATAAACCGGAGAAGATATTAAAATATATCGCTTCTTTCTGGCGGTGCCTATGAACATTGCGTGACCATAAAACATCAGGTGATAAGAAATGAGACGAGTTCACGATGTAAATCTTTTTCAAAAAAATGCAAATCTTTTTTTTAAACAAAATCGAGGGGACTGAGTTTTCGGGGTGTGAATTTTCGGGGTCTGAGGTCTGAGGTCTGAGTTTTCGTGACACCCGCTATCGAAACACATCTGGGACCTCAAAGACCGAAAGAAGTCGTTTCGTTAAGTGGAGAGTTCTAAGCACAGGTAGCCCAAGCTCGCTGGTTACCGTCAACAGTTATTATAAGAGTTTGTATGGGAAATACATTGATCCTACGGAATAGTTCAAGATAAGGGGGGAAAATAATAAAATCGACTTACCTTTTCTTGTTGTGTGTATAACTTCTGTTTCCATGGCGTTTGGAGGCGTGTTAGAGCGATTCTAGCGAGATTTAGCTTCTCTGTATTAATACAGAGAAGCTAAAGTTATTAATATAAAAAAAAGACTCTTAAAAATTCCGGCGGAATTCCGGATTCCGGATTTTCCAGCTTACCGCCTATCATATTCTGTTATGTTGTATTTTTAATTGGCACGGTCATTTATCTATGTATTCATTTTCTTCTAGCCCCCGCAGCGTAGAAGGTTTGTTTTACAAACCGAAATATCAGGCAAATATATTTTACTCCATATTTTATACCTAAATTCTGTTTCTTACTCTTCTCCTTGCCGTTAGGATCAGCTTACTGTTTATCAATTAGTCTCAAAAGAATTTTGCTGATCCAGGTATACACACGATCCGGAACTCTTCACTGTTTTGGTGTCGTGGCCTTGCCTTATTACATTGTTTGTATAATATACTGAATGAGTTTTTGGCTACTTTTGTGTTATATTTTTCGAAGGCGTATGTTGCAAAATTCGCCGTTGTCTAAACTCTCCTTGAGTTTTCAGGGTCCCAAAGGGGTTTAGGGCTCCAGGGCTCCAGCCTGACAAATGCAGGGCTCCTCAAGACGAAACTTTCAGGACGCTAGGGCTCCACATCATCTACTTTAGGGCTCCGTCCGAGCTCTACTCTGGTCTACATATCTTGATATGTAAAAATTCTTCCTTTAACGCTAAATCAAGTACGCGAATAAAAAAGTCAGCATTTCCAATCAAAGCTAGCCGGTTATATTGGCTGTGTTTTCACGACAACCATTGTCTCACTTAACATTCCCGAGGGTGTTTTGTTTACAGACTTTGTTACAGCGGTTATCAGTCACACGCGCCCTCCAACGATTTTTTTCCATTTTGAAAACTACGTTTTGGTGGACGTCAATCAAATGTATCTATGACAATAACGGCGTCAAATTCTCAGAGTATCCGAGTTGCTCTTTCATATCTTTACTTGACTCGTCGATAAACAGAAACTGAGAAGTAAGACTTATAAAATCGTTTGAAGCGCCTTTTCGTTCGTCTCGCTCACGGGCAATGCTTTGAAGCTACAAATTTACAAACATTGTACAACCACAACAACATGAGAATGAACTAAATATAAATATAAACTTTATTACAGAATGAACTACAAAAGTCTATTAAACTGCTAATCTCTTGCGGCTTTCGTTACCTTTTTATTACTGACATTCCCACGTGCCGTGTGGTTCTCTTGACGGTTTGCTTTGCATATAATTTGCCTGTCTGGTACTAGTATTCCAACCACGCTTGAAACTCGTCAAGATTGATCTCTGCATGCCTTGATTATCAGTATTTTAGCAAGGCGAATGACAAAAATTTCTGCGGTGAAAATAATCTGCATCCATAACAAGCTGATAAATAGTCAATCTCCACATAAAGCGACTCATTTCTGAGGCCAACTTTTTCAGCTACCTTGTATCTTTCCTTTCTTCAGCTTTCTTCGACTTTCTCTTTGGCGGATCGCTCACGGCTCTAAATATTTTGTTTCGTACGCCGCCTTCTTCACAAACGTTTCGCTCGCAAAAAGTGTTTATGCTATGCAATTCAAAGACAAACCATGTTTCCTCTACATAAGAGCCCTCCATCTCAGCGAAATTGCAAATTACTTTGTCAGAATAACTGAGCGATTATTCCTGATCCAACGACGATCGAACATGGCCGTGAAACTGACCCGACGAAATGAACACGAATATTGTCATGGATACATTTGATTGACGTCCACCAAACTTAGTTTTTGAAATGGCAAAAAATCGTTGAAGGGCGCGTGTGACTGATAACCGCTGTAAGCGACTTAAAAATGATAGGTGTTTTCAAGAGTTAAATTAAACGTCAGTAACGTAATTTGAGTAGAGCGCGCTGGCGAGTGAATCAGTTTGAATAACATGGCGGGAGATTCAAACAAAGCTTGAATTAAAGTTCTTCTTCCTATAATTACCGTTTTTATGCGATTAGTTTGCGTGCGACGAAGGAACCGATTTCAGCAAAGGCTGAGATTGCGTGTTCTTAGAGGCAGGAGAATAGTAACGGAGGCGTATTTTCATCATTCGCAGAAAAAAATATGCAAAAGAAGGAAGTATCTCGTTGGTGCTTGAGAACATGGTAACCACCACGCAGGTAACATTTGGCGCGAACATTTCCGTAACTCTAGGCAAACGTTCAGTTGTTTCGAGCAGATACGCGGGCGATACCAGTGAAGAAGCGGAGGGTCCACAATAGGCTTCTCAGATCACGCTTTCCCGCTCATTTTTTCCGGTCAATCCCGCCATCCCGCCCTTTTTTGCCTGGAAATCCCCATCCCGCCCACTTTTCAAAGACGCTTCTCCGTTAATTATTAGTTTGTTGCATTAATAATTAATTAAATTTTAATAATTAACGGGAAATTTAAAAAAATAGATATCGCATAAAAGATCAGGGATTCAATGGGTGGCAGATAAAAGTAAGCACCAATGATTGTAACTTTCGTTCTGTAAAAGGTCAATTTACTGTTTTCTTTTCTTTTGTTAACGTATCAGAAAAAAAAAAAGAAAAAAGATTTTTCATTCCCATATTCAAGAGATGGCTCGTAAAACACACATCACAGTTTCTTTCAAAGCTTTGAGCGTCTTTAATTTCTTTGAAATCTAGGCTCAGAACTTCTTTTCCGAAAGAAGGCATTCCCGCTCGTACATCCTTTTCGTAATATATGGTGACACAATTTGTAATGTCGCATACTTCGTTCGGTAAATCACTATCACTGCGCCATTCGGTGTGGCCATCCTGGCCAAAACAAGCCAAATGCTTTGGAAAAGGTCGAAAGATTACAAGAACTAGAAAGGATCAGGGTGTTAGTCACAGACACAAGCTGCGAAAATGTCGGAAATGGAAAGATGTTATTAATGTCCGTAGCCTTCTACGTAGACATTCTTTGGGCTCATCTTGCAATCTTTTGATTGCTTGTTTGGGCTCTGCTCGCAACCTTTGATTGCTTGACGAGCCCAAAGAATGTCTGCGTAAGGTATGATGAGATCTTTTATTTCCCACGAAAACACACTGGCGTCCGCATAATATTCTAAACAAATAATATAGTTTCCTCGCTTTCTGCCATTATTGAAATACTTTCGTGTGGTTTGCCTGTAAAGTATAACAATAGAGGATCACAGCTCTCTTATGATTGGCTATTATAAAAAAAAATAAAACCCAGTGGGAGGTAATTCTAAACACAAAAAGACAGGGGACAGGGTTTACTCAGAGAGTCGGTGTGAAAGATGAAGGCTCTGGGTGATGGGCTTCTGACCGCCTACAATCTCATGATACTTTCGTAGTCTAGCGATGATGGTTACGTTTGACAGAACCTGACAGGATACAGAACCGTTACTATTCATTACTTGAAACCTGACACAGCTATACGCAATATAGGTTCGCTTCTGCCAGCTTGCGATTTTTGCGCTGGTCAATTAATTTATCACCAAACAATTGAATCCCGTATCACGCTCTGTTCCCCTTACGAATCCCGCATCCCAACCCCATAAAAATACGACATCCCGCTCCCGCTCGTAATTGTAATTCCCGCTTCCCGCGCATGTTTTCAACCCAAATCCCGAATATCACGGCAAAAAAATGCCAAATCCCGCATCCCACCTAACCTATTGGGGACCCTCGAAGCGAGTAGCTGTGATATTTCGATTTGACAGCCCTGTCAGATGAATAACCACAAGAAACTCTTCATTGACATATTCATTGACTCATCTCGCCAACCTCGTTCCCAGGGCCTTTTCCCTGGCTTGGGCCAGGGGAAAGGCCCTGGGAACGAGGTTGTCATCTCGCTTGTTTTAGCTCTATAAATTTAGCTTCGTAGTCCATACAAAATGATCCTTTCCAGCATTTTGTATGAACTACTAAGTTAAATTTACAGAGGTAAAACAAGCGAGATGAGTCAAGCCTGAAGTCACGTGTTCCTTAATCTACGTCACAACTCATCCAAACCGAAGGGGAGACTGGTGCGAATGGTGGACCAACATGGCGGCAAATTTGAACGTTTTTAAAACTTCTAAAAAAGATTGCACTTTATCCAAATCGAATTTTTCTTTCGCAGAAGTTCATTGGGTGATATATATGGGCACGTTTGGTGGCTTAAATTTAATGACAATTCTATTGAAGTTTTCCGACTCGCTTAACTTTTAAGCGAGTTGGAGAAGTAACTGTTTTCACGGGATTTCCGGTTGTTACTCGCTAAGCGACCTAAAAAACCGCTCGTGAAAACACGGCCATTATCTCCTATTGTTTGAAAGTGGATTAAATATTAAACTTGGATAGTGCACTGAACAAGGTTGACACTAAGGTCATGGAGCGGATCAGATTTCTATGCTCCATGTGACAAACTCCAAAATCTCTTGTCTCACCTTGACATCTATCATGTTACATTGATCGTCGACCGCTCGGTCAGTTCGCCTTGTTGTTGCTTTTGTTTTATATTCCGAGATGACTGAATCGCGCGAGTTAAAACAGGCGGCAGAGGCCGATCTGCTTGATGCATCGCGTGTTTATATAAACTGGGGGCAGACAAGGTCTGCCATCCTTGGAGTTTCATGTTGAAACGCGAGAGAACGGCAACATCAATCGCTGAACTTAGGAGTTATCTTGTATTGAATAATGGTTTCAAGGAGGTTGCTACAAGCTTTGGAATTATGAAGAGGAAGTCCAGCGGTACAGAAATCTCCATAAATCAGATGAACAGTTAGTAATATAATTTATTCAGGACTGGGTAAGTATTGAAAACATTTATCTTCAATTATTATTTGTATCTTCAAAATGATCTGTCAAGTTTTAGAATAACTGCGCTTTTTTGCCCCAGGTTAACATGACTTGTTCACAGTTTTACCTAGGGAAACTTAAATTTAGAAGTGAGACCGATTTTCCATAAGTAAATGACCTAGGAAAATGTTTTCCATCGAAGCTTGAATATGTCAAGAGAACAATAGAATTTCCCTTGACAGTTACCCTACATGTTTTGAGGGGATAAATTCTTTGTTTTCACGTGGAGTGATCGATATTCTAAAATGTAAAGTCGCAGAGCCCCTGAGTTTTCATCTTTCTTTGGTTATTGAACATCCTAAATACATTTCCTTTTGAAGGTTTTCAGTTCGATGGCAACCTTCGTTTTTGTGCCTAGTGCTCGTAGAGCTCAAGGCACTATGTTATCGTGCATACGTGTGCGTCCGTAACACTTGCCGTTCGTGTAATATTTCATGAAGTGTCCCCCTTCACTTTTTGTGCCTAGTACACGTGGAGGCCTAGTGCTCATAGAGCTCAAAGCACCATGTTATCGTGTATATGTCTTTGTCCGTAACACGGGTTTTTGTGCCTAGTGCTCGTAGAGCTCAAGGCACCATGTTATCGTGCTCACGTGTGTGTCCGTAACTCGGGTTTTTCTCGTATTCTTTGGACAACAACTCAAGACCACTGTCGAGCAATGTTCGTTTGATTTTCTTATCCCGAAAAGACATGACGTAGATGGCAACTTTTTGCTACGATCGCTCCATGTGCTCACGTTGCGCGTTTCTTCAACGACGTTGGTAAGTTTCCTGTGTTTTAAGATTTAACTCAACTGCAACGGGGCATTTTCGCGGGAAAAAAAATTCAAATCACAGCGCTGGTCAAAAAACCTTTTTTAACTACAAACTCATTTCGGCAAATATGTAAGTTTATATTCGTTTGAAAGGTCGTTGAAATGACCTTTTTCGACCACAATAGTTTTTGCTTCTGAGTAAACAAAAATATCCGATTGCACCATCACGCCAAACGCTTCGCGATATATAACTTCTCCGTTAATTGGCTCCAAACATCGGCAAAAGTAAAATCTATTCCTTAACATTCCAGCTTCATCGTGTTAAAATTTCCGCGAAATCGAACAAAAACCAGCACTAATTAGAATTTTTTGTTACCCATCTCTCAACACTTGCGAGCAACCGAAAAACTTTGCCGAATATTACACAACCCGACGTTTTGGTCAACACCCAGAATTATAACCTAGAAGCTGAAAGTTGAATGGGAACATCTTTTTCGAACTATTCTTAAGTGATTTAGACGAAAAAATGATCTCGACGGGCTACAAGAGACACAAAAATGAAAACAGAAACAAGCTTATCTGATAAGCCGATAATTATTCAAAATTCCACCAAATAAACATTCCTCCGCGCTGAGAAAGACATGATTATGAATTGTTACAGTTGATACTTATTTTACAATAAAGTTTCTTGTTGTTGTTTTTGTATCATGTAGTCATTGCAGATGATACTAGTTTTCATATCACTAGGCACATGCAGTCAAAGACTGCCTATTTTTACAGTAGGGCATTTTGAAATTCGGTGTTTTCACGTCACAGGACAGGCAGGACATCAAGATGGGCGACAGAACATATCACAGTATGTTTGAAAAAAAAATGCTCATTCAGTGATTTTTAACAATCTATGCTGTTAAGGTATTGTGAAAAGTGTTTATGTGAATATCTTCTCAATTCAAAAGCGCGAACGGATCGATTTTTATAGCAGAACTGAATTCCAGATGTTTTCATTGATTTTCGCCATTACTGTGTCCCTCTCCAGGACACAACTATGGCGTCTCCATACTGAGCTCTATAAATTTGTGTAAAACATTTTTGACGGCTAACTTGAGTACGAAAAATCGCAAAGATCTGAGACTCGGAAAGGTAGATAAGCTATTAATCTCCTATAATATCACCAATTCTTGACTGTTTTTATTCAATAGTTTTGATTTTATTTTTTCGTTGTGTGACAGTGAAAACCAGCAATTGAAATCCCAAGGCAGTCACCCAATTTCTGGTTTTCACTTAACGTCACTAAATTTCAAACTTCAGAAATATTGATCCTCCTGAAATTTTACTTTCATGCTTTATAAGACCAGCTAAAAACTAATATTCATACATATTTTCACTCCGAATGGGTTCTTGGTTTAGTGATACACTACGCTTGAATTTCTAAGCTTTTGCGTGACGTGACATTTACATGACAGGCGAGAGAGCTGTTATGTTGGTTTAAAAGGTGACTTATTTCGGGAAATTCGGCTATCTGAACAGTTCTTGTATTAGAATAAAGTACTATTGTTACGTTTTTGAGTTATACGAGAGATAAATTCACTCTTTCGTAGCAAAACTCAGTGACAGATGTTTCTGCTGGTTTCCGGCCGCCATGTTGGTGCCCATGTACATGGGCACCAGCATGGCGTCTCCATACAAATCTCTATAAATTTGGGAAAAACGTTACTTCGCATATCCTCCATGTGAAAAATTGCTGTGACCTGAATCTTGGCGAGAGTCTTTGCATATGTACCTTCTATCTATTTCCAGATTCTGGACTTAATCTATCGAATGGTTTTGATTTTTTATTTTGATCTATTTTGAATGGCGTGACACTGAAAACCAGCAATTGATGCTCGTTGGCAAACGCGCTGATGATAAAATTTGATTAAATTGCATCACATTTTACTTGAAAAACATCGAAGTCCAATTATCGCCTGCCTGTGCCAAAGGAAGAAGATAAACAGGAGCAACAGCCGTGCAAATAAAATGGAATGTTTCCTTTGTAACCCGAAAGTTCTTTCCAGCACATGTTCAGAGCATTCAGTGAACTGACCAAGTTTCCAAACCTGTACTGAGGCCTTGGAATTGAGAACCCACGCAAAATGCCAAGGCCGACTTTCCTTCAAACAAAAGTAGTAAATTCACGCTGATTCACGGAATAACGAAGCTTGGGCTCGTCGAGTAATCAGGCACTGAATAAACTTGAATCACTTGTGATCGCCTTGCTTGTTGCAACAACGTAAGAAAAAAGTAATGAAAAGAGGAGAACCATTTCGCTTTGATCTAACATATTTTTTTAGATTTGCGAACCAAAAATATGTTTACACGGCATTAAATTTAATCCTGTCAATCCGTTGTAAACACCTAGATGTGATTTTCTTTAGTGTGACCCTTTCATCTAGGGAAAATGAAACCCAAGATAAATTTTCTACGAGTGTACTCAGGTAAATTTTCCCTAGGTAAATCGATTTTCTCCAGAGCTAAAGTGCGCAGTGTGACCTCAACCAATGATACAATTTGTTGTCACTGATATCTGCGAGCAAACTGCTAAAAGGAACGGCCGGTTGCTATTAAATTGTTTTTATCGCGCTCACTACAATTGTAACAATGTTTTCTGAAATCCCTAATTCCCCCCTTTGGCCCTCAATAAGCAATAAACTGAACTGTTCAACTTGGTCTTTCATTATGGCCTCGAGAGCTAGACAAGCCACCACTGATGATCATCCTTTCTCCATTCATGAGGTGGTAAAGGTTCGTGACTCGCGATCGGCCCTTTTTTCCCCGTAAAATGTGAAATGGCTATTTTTTCCTCGTGAATAGTGATTTTCATAGTAGCCGTGAAGCGTGATTTTGCAAAATTATTTTCCGTGAAACGAGAAATAAATGTTTAATTCGCAGTGAACCGTGATTTTCATTATGTCTTTGTTTTTCATGAATTGTGAAAGGACCGTTTTATTTTCCGTGAGTGATCTAGACCTTCCCCCCCCCCCCCCTTTACCACCCTCATTCATCAGAGACATTATTACTTGTGGAGTCACCCCACTGTGGAAAGAGTTGGGGAACGTCCGGTTGTTATTAAGTTGTTTCTATCGCGCTCATTACATAGACCACCTAGTTTTACAATCCTTAATATTCCTGAAGTGAGCAATAAAGTAAAAATGAAATAAAACAAGTGAATTGGAAAAAATATATAATTTGATTGAAAATATTAACCTGGATAATTACAACTAAAAGTGAAGAGATCTGGAAATGGGTTTGTGGAGACAATGACAGGCTTTTGAGCAAATTAATGTTTTGTGAGCAGTTTTGAAATAAAAAAAATTGACTTTAGCTTTACAGCGGTTTACAAAGGTGACAGTGTCAGGTGTCAAAGTTGCGACCAATGAATAAGCTTCTTTTGGGCGCTATGAATAATAACAAGCGTTATAACAGACCTTTGCAACCGCAAGTAAATGTCCCGAGAACAATAGGCATTCCGCGCGATGCAATCAAAGATAATGAATGAGTTCTACGCATGTGATAAAACTTAAATAGCTGTCTGTTGCTGAAATCATTATATTTGCGAACAGGTGAAAATTTACAAAAACTTTGTCTGTGGATTATTTTACATCCTTATTATTACTAAGTTGAGCATGAGGTTACATCAAGAGAAAATCACGTTTGAAAATGACCTTTGATGACACGTTGTTTGACGGCTCAAGTTTAATTCGGTAAACCATGCATCTAAACAGCTTATTTTGACTTTTACAGGAAATATTCAAGCATACAGGGTGATTACAAAAAGTATAATTGTGTTACTACTGCTATTCTAAGCTGGCAGCACAAATACAAGCACTCGCGGCATGCCGATTTATCCGTAACCTGAGTATCAGGCCTTTCTTAGCAAGAGGGTAGGGGTAGGGAGGAATTGAAGAGAAAGGCCTTTTCTTTGCCGGAAGCTTCCTTCTCCTACCCCGCGAGAAAGAAAAGCCTGATACTCAGGCTAATTTATCCGTGGTTTTATCGTAAACAAACAACGCGTGACTGACAGCTGATTCGAATATTTTCGCTAATGAAAAAAAATAGTCAGCATTTCCACTGCTGTTCCTTAGTTTTGGCTTACTCTTCTAGATCTTGGCTTCAGAGTACTCTTCCATCGATTTAATTTTGGCCTTCGCTGGACGCTGATCTATTTGTGGCCACTAGAACTTAAAGTGGACAAATGTAGTCAAAATATCCAATGAACTATAACTGTTCCCGTGGTTAAGTATCGCAAAGCCAAGGCGATTCAAAGACGTGTTCGTCAACAGAACAAATAATTGTTATCTCAGATTCGCCGACCGGTCAGCTCAGTTAGAAGAGCACTGGACTGCCGTGCGGGAGGTCGCAGGTTCAAACGTCGGCCGGACCAACACTCAGGGTCTTAAAATAACTGAGGAGAACGTGCTGCCTTTGTAATGACACCTGCAGAATCTAGAGTTTTAATATCAAGCTTAGACTTAAAATTTGTTCTTGTCTGATGCTGATAAGAAAATCTTTGAAAAGATTTTTTTTTGCTCAGCGTTGAATCACTGCTACCCATATCCAAGGACAGCATTGCCTCTGGCCTGCTCAACAAAGTTAAGCCCTGTTCTGAAGGCTACCTTCTTGGCTGGGTGACCAGATTGGATTACCCCAAGTTGTTATGAAATTTGTTTTGCGTTTTTTTTTTAATCCCTTATCTTTGCTGAGGATATGCCAGTGGCAGCAGATGTTTTTAGTTCAGTTTGAAATCCTTCTTTTTGATTATGGATGATAGATAGATATATAGATAGATAATCTTTATTTATCCACGGACAATTCATCAGCCACAAATGTTAAGAACGTGTAAAATATATCAAAATCGGCATGCAATTAAATGGATAAGAAACTATTATAAAATCTCTACTTAGAACCTAAACCTAACTAAAGCTGCTTTCCACGAATGCCGTTCCTCAACGTACTTCTTTTAGTTAACTCTTGGCGTTGTTCTTGCCAGAGCTAATAGAGACAATCTTAGCGCTTAACAGCATGAATGACATCACCAACTCATGTGAACGAAACTTTTTGCCTGTTCATTTTCATAGATTTGATGGTTGACTGCGGCGTATGACAGGTAGATTAGCGTAGCTAGATACAGCGATTTTTGCTACTATTTTGTGACGGACGTTGATCAGCAAAAAAGTCACGGCTTATTTCACTGAATTTTCGGGGTGATGAATACATTCGCAACACGATTCGATTGCTGACCGACTCAAGTGAACAATTGTTATATCTAACAGAACTCTACAGAACGTCGGTTCGTCTTCCTTTGTTGAGTAAACACGGTGAAGAGAGGTCACAAATAGAATCCTAATTAATTCTACTTTCGCTCATGATAAAGCTGAATTACTATGAAATAGATTTTACTACTGCCGATGTGTGGTAGATATTAACGCTAAAGAGATATATGGCTTCGAAGTCAGGGTTTTGAAAAGATTTCTTGAAAAGGGTTGGTTCGGCGTGACTTTGTAATCAGAGATTTTTGTTGACACATCAGGCAGCCCAAGCTCTCTTTATGAACCACACAAGGAACACAATATGGCATCCGACTTATAAGGGTTTGTATGGGATTTTCTACAAGATATCCATGGAGGTAGTAAAAGTGGAAATATTCAATAAAAATGGCTTACCTTATTCCATACGTGTGTTGTTTGCTCCTGGTGCTATTATTTCACCGATTTAACTTGATTTAAGCGACTTTTTGGAATCCTGGTTTTCTCTTCATGAGATAATTTCCCATAATCATCATAACCTTGGAAACAGCTGAAGAGACTTCTTTCTACTCGTTGTCTGCTCTGAAGAAGGAACACAGTTATTCGACCTCAGCGACCGTCACGTGATAGATTTCCCTCCATGAGTTGACGAAGATGATATTAATTTCAGGCTTAATTCGAACCGCAATAGTCTTGGGCCGCTTTGCGTATAATTTTGAAAACTTTGGCGAACGAAAGAACAATATATACTATCCGGTTCTTACGGTCGCAGTATCATGTGTACATGGAGATATAGGTGGACGTTACATGAATAAAAAACATAGCGAAATGCCTTTCCATAGCTTGACAAACAGGCTTCTCAGGCTTTTAATTTTTACTCACTGTTTCAAACCGTTTTACGCAGTTTTTAAAGGATTTTGAAATTTTTTACCCTTTCAATTTCTTTCCCGTTACTCGGTTTATCGTTACTTCGTTTAATACTCTGTTTAGTAACATGCACTTTTTCAACGCTTAATTAAAAAGCGGAACGTTTTCAAAATATATCAAGTTGAAGTGAATGTATTAATTCTATAACTTTTGAAATCATGAACGAAAAACCGAAACTATCACAAAGGTCCAAAAAGTCGATGATGGTCCGCACGCTCAAAGTATTACAGCATAAATTACACTGAAATGCATAGATCCTAATTTCAAAATTTTCCTGGAACCTTCTATAAAAGGTGGGCCCTCTCCCCACGTGGCCCCGATTAAACCACTGCACATATTTTTATCAGCATTGTCCGCCGCCTTCTCAAAGTTTTTCTCCCTCTACTTGAAATTTTTGGGAGAATCCTGTCAAACTGAATGACAATACTCCTCGAATCAGCGTACTCGCCGCTCGTTTTCGCGGCTTCGCCGCTTTGTGTGTTTGTGTTCAAATCGCTTAAACCGCCAGCTACGCAGGCTACGTGACGAACAAAAGCAGCCTTGCCCCCAAGGGGTGTCATGTTACCGGCCAGTAAAAGCGTTATAAATTGCTTTCGGTAATGTTTGCATCAGAAGAGAACCAAATACCTGTCATGCTGTATTAATAAACCCCTATTATAACACAAATTAGTTGCTCGTTGGCACTTTATCGATAGGTATACCTAGTGTTTAAGTTGTGATTTCATGAACAGAATTCAATGCGAGCCCCAGGATGCGAGCCAACAGTTAAATATAAAAACAACAGCACGAACAATTTTTTAACCGCGAATCTTCCTACTTTTAAATTCCTGCTTACCAGAATTTTCTTATCCCAGAAATCCCGAAAATGTGTGACTCTTCTAAAAATATAACCCCATTATAGTCAAGCAAGTCGTCAACTGAT
>JAHPZR010051209.1:0-2500 GCA_019787425.1 Platygyra sinensis | reverse complement strand
AACTGTTAAGAATCCCAACTGGCGGGAGGCTGACCAGTTGGCTATTTACACAACGCGGTCGAGGAGTTGAACTCGAGACTACCGAGAACAAGTCCAGATAGTAGCAGGGTGGAGAATTTGAATCAGAGACCTCCAGATTTCAAACCCAGCGCCCTAAACCACTCGGCCACACTGCTTATTCTGTGTCGAGTGTTGATGACCTGATGTAGGTGTAGTCTTCACAGTTGTAATTGTCTATCGTTTTGAATAACCGGTAGGTTCTCAATTTGTTACTTTGGTTAGCATCTTTTCTGATGTCGTTATTTGTGATTCACTAAGCCATCTTTGTAGTTCGATATTCTTTAAGTCGTTGCCTGATAATGTTTACAATTACTATGTCTACATAGTGTGCTTTCATCCAGAGATCTCCTAATCCTATCTGTTCCAATAAGTTTTTGTTGTTTTTTTCTCCAGAAAGCCTTATTTTCCTCCCATTTAACATCATTGTATGCTATTTGGGATAATTTGTATTCATTTTTGGTTAAGGTTAACCATAACTTAAAGTTCCTACACTGGGCAGCAATTGTCATTAGGAACCGTCCTGTCTAAGCCCTGCTCGCATTGTTATTGCAGTATTTGTTAACTCCCAGCAGCCACTTAAGAAAATTATTTTGAACTAATTCTGCTGGATCTTTATAAAATTTCTCATTGCAATCAACCCCCCACACTTCACTCGCATAAAAGGACAGCTACATGTTTCGGCTGCTCAACAAAGTTAAGCCCTGTTCGGCGGGGATAGTACTTGGGTGGGTGACCAAATACGAATACCCCGTGTTGTAAGAACTTTTTTTCTTTTTTCCCCCCGCCTTTTCCAAGCCGACATTAAGCGTGTAGAACTGCCATCCTTGTGTAATGTCGTTTCTTCTGTTTCTTCTATTTTTCAACTTTTTGGTCCTCATTTCGTCGTGGCCGTATTTATGTGTATTTATTTAATACAGGATCGTAGAAATGAACAGCGGGACATGTCGTTCGAATTCTCCTCATTTCACTCGACTGTTGATCTTTCAAAACATTTAATCATGCATGGCTTGAAACATTCGAAGATTCATACAGCTCGTCAATTTTGTGACTTTCAGTGTGTTCTATTTCTTTTTCGGCAATCGAATATGGCAAGAGAAAATCCCATCATTTTCTCTTGAGTATGGTTAAACCTGTATGGGCGGGCGCTTTCGGAAAATGAGACTTCTATAATTTATACAGGTAGTTTCTATTTATGAAAACGTTCGTGCGAGAATTTATTCAATGTAGAACCTTTCTTCGTGTTTTATACAGGTAGTTTCTATTTATGAAAACGTTCGTGCGAGAATTTATTCAATGTAGAACCTTTCTTCGTGTTTTATACTCAGTCCGTAATGCTTAGTCCGCGTTTTATACCTGACTCCCTGTTTTGTGCCCAGTCTGTAGTCCGTAGTCCGTAGACCGTAGTCCGTAGTCCGTGTTTTGTACTGACCGGCGTAGCCGGCTACGTGAAATTTACTTCGAGTGGCGGGGTATTCTGCAGTTAAGCCAGATTTCGGACTTCTTTAAAAAGCATTATGTCGGCGGGACTTTGTAATCAGAGATTTTTGTTTACTCTGACGGAAACAATATCCGGAAAAGGTCATAAGCTTTTTATAACTCGAACGTGACAAAGACCACAAATTGAATAAATTATCAGCTCTTTGCACTGTCTCGCTTTCTGTTTTGTTTCCTTTTCTTGTGTAGCCTGCCGAGATCATTTTTTCATCTAAATCTTCTAAGAAAAGTCCGAAAAAGATGTTCCCAGTAAATTTTTAGCTCTCATAGATTTTTCTCATCGAAACGTTGATTCCTCCTTTGTTGAGTAAACACGGTCAAGATGGGTCACAAATAGAATCCTAATTATATCTGGTCTCGTTTGATTTTGGTGAAATTTAAACATAATGAAGCTGGTTTGTTAAGGAATAGATTTTGCTACTGCCGATGTATGGTAGATATAAACGTCAAAGAGATATATCGCCTTGAAGTCAGGGTCTTTAAAAGATTTCTTAATTATTTTCCTAGTACCGCGTAGCCGGCTACGTGGAATTTACTTCGAGTGGCGGGGTATTCTGCAGTTAAGCCAGATTTCGGAGTTCTTTTATAAAAAGCGTTACGTCGGCGATTTTTGTTTACCCTGACGGAAACAATATCTGGAAAAGGCCATAAGCTTTTTATAACTCGAACGTGACGAAGGCCACAAATTGAATAAATTATCAGCTCTTTGCACTGTCTCACTTTCTGTTTTGTTTGGTTTTCTTCTATAGCCCGCCGAGATAATTTTTTCATCTAAATCTTAATAATGAAGCTGGATTGTTAAGGAATAGATCTTAGTTTTGCCGATGTTTGGTAGCTATTAACGGAAAAGTTCTAAATCGCTTCGAAGTCAGCTTTCCGGTTTACAATTTTTGCATAGCGTGGCTTTAGCATGATCTTGCAATTGGATATTTTTGTTTACTCAAAA
>JAHPZR010051208.1:7500-15625 GCA_019787425.1 Platygyra sinensis | reverse complement strand
GAGCACTTTTAAATTTAATGTTACCATTTGATACCCCTTTTACATGTATATAGGCCGGAATTTTTGAGAGGGATTAAGATACCCCCTCAACCCCTTATTTCCTTCATTTAAGAAGCATGGTGCCAACATCACCTCTCCCTCATTCCACCTACATGTGTGTACCTTGCTGTGTTCTGGTGCCTCATTTCCCAGTTATAGACACATCACATGCTCTCTTGTCATCTCTTCCTCATATATCTTACCTAACATTGTAAGTTTTGTTATGTGCAGGTTCAAAGCGTGACAACAGAATCAGCTCTGGGATATTGGTGTTATTCTCAACTAATGTCCCTACTTCTTCCCTTCATACTTTTCATCAACATCAGATCACGTGTCATCACAATGTCCACCCTTGAACTGTGTGCATATGCATGGCTGGCATTGGGCGGGGCCCTCAGTGTTGCTTTTCCGCTCTTTGTGTTAAGATATCACAGCAGCTTGCAAGACCAAACAAGAATGAAGTCTCCAGCCCTGAGGCTACCCACGTGGGGAATGGACATTTTGGGTATTTGCATCTGGTTGTCGTTTTGGTTCACGGTATCACTATCTTGGTCCAAAGTCTACGTTTGGTTACTCCGTTTTGTTTTATTTCTGCCTTGTTTCATTCCAGCCACTCCAATCAAGAATGACAAAGACCGCTTAATGCCACTACCAATTTATTGTGGAATTGTTGTGTTAACAACCGGCTATCACTGGTATCAAAGTGCTAAAGTAATAACACACACAGGCTTTGCGCATCACAATCTGGCTCTCCCTTTTTCACATGATCTGATTTTCTGCTCTATTATTTTGGTGTTATATATTTTATACCTTTCCGAAGGTTTAGGGCTTTCAGTGTCTCTTGCACTGATATTTGTCACTCCTTTCCTTTCACTTGGTTCTACATTTTCATTGCTAGTAATTTATGACCTTTACCTTAAAAAAGGACAACATTCAAACAAGGAAGACTAATGGTCAACAAAACGCAAAATATCAGGCATTGCTTATAGTTCCACATTTTTTGTCCTTTTTCATTTCAAATATCATTTTCTCTTCAATTTTCTCGTTTATGTCTGTAGGCACCTATCTGCCTATCGGCATGCAAAGAACCAAAAAGGTTTGGCAGTATATGTTCAAAAATCCTGGCTTATCCAGGATACAAATTTCACACCTTAAGACTCAGAAAAGCTACCAGGTATATCATTTTCCTACATGGTAAAAAAATACGAAGGTCGTCCATTTTGTAAGCCTCAAACATGGCATGGACTTAATTTCCAGTGCTTATGGGCTGCTGACCAGCTAATTTCATGTAGTAATTAAATTCACATAGTTGTAAAAAGATATTAACTTTCTGTCACCTATTTGCATGATATTATGCAAGCAATTTGTTTTCATTAATGTGCTGTGTCACAGCATTTTTACATGAGCAACTCAAAAATGGAAGAATAGTTACAGAAATTTTTGGAAATGATATTTTTGTCAATAAATTGTAATAAGATATAGGTATTAATTTAAAAAAAAAACAAATAACTATGTTTAGAAGAAATTAATTCATGACAAACAATATTAGGATATTTTACAATGGCTCAATTACACGAAATATTGATCAGAAACAAGTTGGTTAAAGCATTACTTAATATTAGCACTGCTACATGTATGTATTGTGGTACCAGCAGTAGTTCATTAGATATTTAATTTTAAATATATTCATGTAAAACAGCAAATTTCTCTAATGTTCATGAAGAAATGGAAAATAGTAAAAAAGGGAAGGTAACTTCACCAACCATTGTCTAAGAATGTGTGTGGAATGGAATTTTAAAAAATGATAAATTATTAATCATATTTTGGTAGTCTGTCAATGTAAAATAATTGATTATAACTATTTTTCTGACCATTATGATAAATTAGAACTTATTACTGGTATGCCATTTAATAAATATGCTAAATAAAATAGTTTTTTTTATTATGTGACTGTTATCTTGACTTTGGCCAGGTTATTAGGTCTGTTAGTATCTGAGATCCTGATTGATATATTAAACTGTTACAATATGTTGTTGCTTTATGGAGTTAATAGTGTTTGCATCAGGGTACATGAATTCATATGTACACCAATTTAGGCAATTTGTTTGAGGGGGTTCAACTTTCTGGGGCTTGAATATTTTTTTCACCTTCAGGTTGTGCATATTTTTTGGTGAGCTTGTGACAATTTTGATGCCACCGACTTCAGGTTTTAATCCGAAGTTAAAGCCCACTGGCATTGTTAAGAAATAGTACAAAACGCAACGGTAAGAGAGCACACGAGGAGATGTAACACTGTTGAAAACATTCACATTCACAAAGTTATCGGTCCGTACCGTGAGACCGAGTTATCTTCGTCCTAGAGACCGAGCCAACTGTAAGGAAAGTGCTGCTTGTCTGCAAGCGATAGTTCTCATTTTCATATTCCTTCATTTTTTTCTTCTCTACTTTCCCAGCCATGCAGTATCGGAGATTTTTTTCTCTTTTTAATACCTCTTCTCATCTTAGAAATTTAAAAGTTGCGTTCAGCACAGCGTCACTATACCACAAGGACAGCGACATGTTTCGTCCGCTCAACGAAGCTAAGCCCAGTTGCGCGGGGTTCGTACTTGGGTGGTAGACCAAATACGAATACCCCGTGTTGTAATAATTTCTCTTTTCTTTTTTTTTCCCCTTCCTATTACAAGGCGATATTAAGGACTGCAGAACTGCCATCCTTGTGTAATGTCGTTTCTTCTATTTATCTACTTTTTGTTCCTCATTTCGCCATGGCCTTATTTATGTGATTTTATTTACATTCAGTTGTCCTGAATCGTATTAATAAACAGCGGGACATGTCGTTCGAATTCTCAATTCTCTCGACTGTTGATCTTTCGAAACATTTAATCACGGCTTGAATCATTCGAATATTCACAGAGCTCGTCAATTTTCTGTCAAATAATAATGTGAATTGTGTCTTATTTCTTTTGAGGCAATCAAGTATGGTTAAACCTGTATGGGCTATGAGCGGGCACTTTCGGGAAATGAAAGACTTCTATAATTACAGGTAGCTTCTATATATAACGAAAAACGTTCGTGCGAGAATTTATTCAATGTAGAGCATTTCTGCGATAAGATATTGAATACTTAGGTCAGAATTCAAAGAATAACTAACTTGACATGGTGCAACCGACCATAAAACGGCTTTAAACAGCAGATTTTCAAAACCCGGGGAGAACTCCTATACACAAAGGTTGATAAATTTTCGTCATCTCGGGTACAAATCAAGGATTCTGGTCTCACGTAGAGTGTTGACGACGAAACATTACCATTTTTAGCTGTCAAAGTATCGTCTACACATGTTTTAGGGTGCACTACAAGAAATAATAATTTAAAAAAACGCTCTTATTTAATTTCTGTTTTCAGGCTTGATTTCTGCTGAACTATGACATCTCTCAATTACGCAAGTCAGGTCTACAAGTGCCCTCGGGATCCTCTCTTGAACAACAGCTAAAAATCGAACCTATTCCCGGCCGTTTTAAGTGGTATCTTTTAGGGGTATAATGAAGCTCAGGCAACGTCCACATAAGTCTCCCGTAGGAGTTAAATTCAACTTTTCCGACGAGCATTCCTTGCCTTCACGTTTCATAAGGGAGTTCCCCCCGGGTTTCCAATTTGTTAAGGTGGCTGAACACAGTTTTCGATACCTCTGTTTCATTTACATTTTTCTCAAAAACCCATGATCCTTTGGTCGCCAAAAATAGCAGCAAGCAAGTTAACAACACAAACTTCAACTTTTTACTCGGGCTTTCCAAAGGAAACGCCCGAGTTGAAATTTCGGCTTCGCTTTTTTTTTCGTTCAGCCACAGTTTGCAAGTTTGCAAGTAATACGCATGCGCGACGATTTCACTCTGATGAGCACATGGCATGGTGTAATGGCGGACGAAGAAAAGTTTATGCGGTGGAAGATCAGCACAAATACTGTGTATAATACGTTCAAAACAGATACCAAATATTCACACAGCATTCGCGGTAGACCCACACTAAAAAGATGAGGAGCGCTTTCGGAACGGACTGGTCCGCAAACCTTACGAGAGATCTCTTTATGAGCGAACATTTATGAGTTAACCTTTCATCGAGAAACATGCTACATCCACTGAGCTATCTAATGTTAATCGAGAGAAGAATAAACTAAAATCTTTTCCGCTTACTGTATACATAAGTAATAACCTTCCATCTCCAGTATACCAAGACAAAAAAACAGTTACAAGATAAACCCATAATTACAAATGTAACGCTGTGTTCCCGGCGGTCTTAAACTGACTAAATGTCCGGCAATCACAAAATTTTACCGAATTTTCACTGAAAGCTTCCTTTAAGCTTCTTGAGAGTATTAATTGTTTCTTTAGCAATGTCAAGTGACTCTAAAAATTACTTTGGTTTTTTAGTTGACGAAATATCCGAACGTGGGCATACTATAAAATCTCTCGACACTTAAAACAATTCGACTCAAACCGGATAGTGAAACATGCACTTCACGAATTCCGACTGAAAGCCTTCATTTAAACCTGTTGAAAGTATTTTATATTTCTTTAGAAATGTCAATCGATCCTTAAAATTATTTCGGGTTTACTTAAGACGAATTTACCGAGCTTGTGTCAGCTGTTGTGTATACCATCACATCGCTCAGTTTCTCTGTGACATCAGACTGTCCGGAAGTCAGAAATATTCACCGAATTCCGACTGAAATCCTTTTTCAATCCTTGGATGCTTCTTTAGTACGAAACATCAAATACTATCAATAGGTTTGAATAAGGATTTCAGTTGGAATTCGGTGAATATTTCTGACTGCCGGGCATTTAGCCTAAGTGGGACCGTAACCGGCAGTCTGATATCACAGATACTGAGCGATGTGATGGCATACATAAGCTCGGTAAATTCGTCTAAGTAAAACCGAAATAATTTTAAGGATCGCTTGACATTTCTAAAGAAATATAAAGTACTTTCAATAGACTTAAATGAGGCTTTCAGTCGGAATTCGTTAAGTGAATGTTTCACTATCCGGTTTGAGTCTAATTGTTCGAAGTGTCGAGAGATGTCGTTCCATTTTATAGTATGCCCACGTTCGGATATTTCGTCAACTAAACAACCAAAGTAATTTGTAGAGTCACTTGACATTGCTAAAGAAACATTTAATACTATCAAGAAGCTTGAAGGAAGCTTTCAGTGAAAATTTGGTGAAATTTTCTGACTACCTGGCATTTAGTCTGATTAAGACCGTGCCCGGCTGCCGGCCATGTAGTCACAGGGTTTATAGCCTCTGTAGCTTGGCGGGTTTAACAATTTTTTAAGCGCGCTCGAACTGCTTAAACCGCCAAGCTACGCAGGCTACAGCGTTTAAAAAAGCCTTACCAAAGTACGTACAACAAAAACAATGCTTCTCTCCAACTCAAAGCCCGAGTGAACGCAAATATGCGTCTAGTTGATAATTAAGCTGACGTATGTGCCGTTGCCATGGCAACATGATTAATTATAAACAGGCGTTTAAAATCGGTTTTGTTTATTTGCAGAAAATCTAGTCATTAGATTTTCTTTATAATTTGCATGCAACAAGCTTGTAACGATACTCACATGTTAGCGCTATTTTAATAATAATTTAACAAACAGATCTTTAATTATCCCTCGTTGAAGGTTCACTGGCATATCTTGAATTTCCTTTGTTAAATTTTAATTTTTTTGAATCCCCCAGTTACTTATTTCCTAAAGTATTTTCGCTCTAAATTTCGTGAAATTCTAATGAGTGGTTCTCGAGAAATAGGCGCATCTCCGAAAGTCAATTTTTCACTCAATCGCAATTTTTTCGACTTACTACGCATGCGCTGCATTTAACTGGGTTCCTTCGGTAACAAACAAAAGCTGAGAATTGCTGGTTTCTTTGCATCGTTACCTTTTCTAACATATCTTTGTAATAAAAGACTAAAGCCATCAATACACTGCGTTCAATTATTGTGAAAAAACAACACAGATAGTGCGGTTGTTGAGTAAATAAAATAATCGCTCTATAGACGGCATGTTTGTTTATTGAAATCCTTGTGCACGTGCTGAATTGCATCAGCAAAAGCACGCGCTAAAACTGTGTTCGGCCACCTTAACGGAAGTGGTGGAGTGAAGGAGTGAAATCGGGTCCACCACTACAACTTGGGAAATAATAAATATTTTCCAAGTTAATTTTCCAAATTGAAAATCAAAATGATGAGAGCAAAAAGCACTTAATTACTTTCTTGACCATGCCTCCTATTTTTTCCAGCAGTTTTTGTTGCGCAGGAATTGTTAATGAAAATTATCCAACTTCCCTTGTCACCCTCTATAAAAAAATGGTTGCACCTTACTCTTTATCTGATTTTCTTCCTCACCCCAGGTCCAAGAAACATCCTCACAAACCAACCCCCAAATCCACACCATGTTAAAATACACAACATTATTTAAATTGAGAATTTCATTGAAGTTTGGATGGCTGTGAGAAACAAATATAAAGTCTCAGGATAAAAGCAGGGAACAATCCACAGTATGATGGGGCGGTCAACAGTAGAGAAATGAAGCAAAGGACTGGGTACCGCCAGCTTAGTCACAATGGATAGACTGCAATGGAAACAATGCACATCACAGGTGACATCAGCCTTTGCCCGACTAGCTTGAAAGATAACCCAAGCAAAATATTTGCCAACTTTGAGAATGTAAGAGTTCGCATGGAATTTAGAACTATAATAATCTTCTACCGATAAATAGAGTAAGGCTAGCTGTAACAATATAATGGACTATCGCATCCATGGAGTTAAACCGTTGCAGCAGCCATCCTCGATGATCGTAAATGAAGACAAACAAACCAAAAAACTCACCAATTTCTGTAGATCGATTTGTTTTCCACTTTCAATTAAGTAATAACTTTATTTTGACAAGATAAAAAGATCAGCATTGCTGGTGGGGTCGTGCAAACAATAATTACAGGAAAATTAAAAATTAGTAAAACATATATATACAGTTTAAAATTAAGAATTAAAGATAAAACCTATCAAAAATATTTGTAATCGGTGATTCTGTTTTTAGTTATAGCTAAAATAGGTTCGAAGTTCATTTCATCGGTGTCAAATTTTCGAAGACATCGTTTAAAATCTTTCAAGGTTTTAGCCATTGTTTCCTTGTTCGTTAAACTATTCCATGCAATTGCTCCTCTATAGCAATTGCTCCTCTATAGCCGGCAATTGCTCATGCAATTGCTCCTCTACAGCTACTCCCATCTTCTTGTTGATGATCCATAGTTCGGTGTTCGCGAAAGAAGAGTTAAAAGAGACTGATACAGGATGACAACACAATGATCACCTGTTTTAAGTTTTGAGTTAGTAACGGTAGATTTCACATGCCATCGCTCTCAGCACGCGCGCGCACGCGGTACAGATCAAATATCGCAGAACTCGACTTCCGTTTCCGTCACCGGTGTGCTACGGTCCACATCCAACGAGTCACGTGGTGCTAGTTTCATCCCTTGTCTCTTTTTTACTCTCGGCACTTCGTGCCTCGTACGGAAAGCTTCGCTTTCCGGAATCGTCGCCCTTCGGGCGCCGATCATTTATTAAGCTGACAGGATTTCAACCGACGCGATTTGAATTAAGGTGGGACTTAACCTAAAATTCTGAAAAAAAATCGAGGTTTGGTTTTTCACGAAATTCGAATGTTAAGATAATAAAGTTTTCTGTTGACAATTTCTGTTGCCATAAGTTTAAAGCTCGTTTTCTCAAAACGAGTTATTTTTGCCGTTGAGAAAAGATATGTTGAGAAAGATTTGGCCAATTGAACTGAAATTTTCAGGATTTGTTGTTCTGGGTAGGTTCTGTAGGATGAAGATAGAACTTTTCCATCCATTGCATTTTTTCGAAGTTATGCATTGAAACGTATGCTGGTTTTTCTGTATCATATTTAACTGGTCATCATTTCATGTGGTTATAACTTTTCCCAAATCTCTATGCTTATCACAGTAAGCTTTTTTGTCTTCTTTTGAAAATTGTAAAAAAGATTCCTTTTGATCAGTCCTTGCAAAAGTTATCTTTTCTCAAGT
>JAHPZR010051207.1:0-68398 GCA_019787425.1 Platygyra sinensis | reverse complement strand
ACTCTGAAGTTGGCGACACAGACAGCAGCAGTAGGTCAAAATCAGTTAGTTTTGACGCGCTTAACTCTGATGATACACTAAACACGTTATCCATTAGTACATGGGGGCTGAACTCTCAGGAAAGCGTCCCATTACGGGATGTATTTGCTCAAAAACTTAACTGGACTTCTGAGAATTCTGTAAACAGTTTTGGTCTCGGCGAAACCGAAAAGAGTCTACAATCGCCCGAGAGACAATCACACGAATGGAATTCTTCAAACCAAACACATGGGAAGATAGAATTATTAGCTGCAGAGAACGCAAAACATTCGGCATCTTCAGATAAGGTGGAGGAATCTGTAACCTCTAACCAGGCTTGTTTGACAAGTAGCTCAGAGGGGCAAGTGTGCAAACATCAGTGCAGATTCGTGCATCTCAAGGAGACGCGTAAACTGACGAAGAAAAAGGGCAAAAAAGAGAAATTGGATGTTAATATGAACAACGAGAAAGACAAGTTCAGCAGGACTAAAAGTCCACAAGTAAAGTTGTTTCAAGTCGATGTCCCGCATACCTCTCAAGAGAGAAAATCACAGGTAAATAAACAATTTGAATTTTTAGTATCATATGGACAAGAAAGCCTTGGAAAAGATAACTGACATCGTTTTAGGGGATAAAAGGGAAAGCTGCCCCGCTAATGAACTCTTTAAAAGCTGTCTTAATACTCTTTGCTTAGCTTTTCTTTGGGAAAGTCACAGAATAACTGAATCAGTTACACCGGATTAAGAAGAGACAAGAGACCAAAAGAGAGGATTAAGTATAAATGGCTAGCTATTCCCAAGGTTATTTCTCTTAAGTTATTTTCAGATCAACCCCGGTTTCAGAAATCCCAGGGTTTAATTTAGTCACGTGGACAGCACACCTTCCTCCACGAACACGTCCACGCAACGCGAGTGGTAACATCCGCGGAGATGGGTACCATGTCTAAAAATAACTTCAGAGGGAAAGCCATGATCAATAAACTTTCCTTTCCCTTCATCCTCTCTTAGGATCAGTCATCAGTTTTCATTTTTTATTATCAAACGTCATTATTTACAGCGGCAAACACAGACACGGTCCTTTTAAAAGGCATACACTGAGCATGCACAAAGAAATCGCTCAAATATACCACATAAGGAATAAGCCGGGAATCTGTCAGGTTTTTCTTGGATTTTTCTTGGAGATTAACTTGCGATCAGGCAGTTTCTTTTTGGGAAAGGGTAAAGGAATAAGGGAGAACATAATGAAGGATGGGTATATGATCGAAGGTTAGGATGCAATGGGACGAACGTGATTAAATTCCATCTGCCATATATCGTGGCGAATGGAAGTTTCCTTGAGATATATGTCAGAAAAAGAGGGAGTCTCTCTGACTGGCAGTGCACTCTCCCCACGAATGAGGGCATTTTACTGAGCTCATGAGTGCTTTCTTTTCTGCTTCAGGAAGAAATAGACAGGGAGACGAGAAAGAAAATGGACAATTTTTTTGCCAAAGTTGAGCACACCAAGAACTTCCAACCGGGCAAGCCAAGATGGCTCTGCAGTAGTTGCAGCGAAAGGGCCGCAAAGAGAAGCGAATGGAAGAGCTCCCTGGAGGCGGGGAAACGACCACACGCGGTGAAGAAGCACGGCTACCGCCGAGCCCAGCCCTGGCCAACAGAAGTGTGGAGCTAGAGGGAATAATTGAAATTTAAGTGTTTTGTCTGTTTTATGCATTCCATAACTTCAGCGGTAAACCGGCTTTTATGGTTTAGGAATCTAACTTCTCAGTTGCATTGAGCTTAATCGAAGTCATGTTGGGTTTAGAGTTTTCACATGACAAATCGAAACAATGAATGACAGTGCGTGTGAAATTTAAATGTTGCGTGATCTATTGTGTAACTGGAACTATACCTTGTTGTGCATCGCAACTTTGTGGAAAGTGGACATTTAAAGCACTTAAGCTTTCACAGTTTTCCACATTTCACCTTGTATAAAACTACATGTTAGAGTAAAGAGCCGTTTACCTTTTCTCACTTTGAGAAACTAATTTATTGTATCAGTGAATTGACTCCCGTAGTATAAGGCATCTTTCAACTGATGATCGCTCGCTAACTGGTCAATAAAATCCGTATAATGTGCTTCAACCTATCAAAGCAAACCTGTTGCTTTTCTTGCAGCCAATCAGACACGAACAAAAATTTCAAGGACAGTCTTGCGCAAAAAAAAAAAAAAAAGGGACAGTCTTCCGCGCATGGATCTTGTCACTGGTCGGTGTTCCCGCGCTTTTTCCCGCGGTTACCACCGGTCGCTGTTGTCATCTTGGTAGTGCAAAGTGGTTGTCCGAGTAAATTCGTTTTTGGGACGGACCATTATATTTTTTGAGGGTCTAGGAGGGAGTGTGTTTGGGCAATTTTTTGGAGCATGAAATGTTTTTCTCACCTTCAGGTCGCGCACGTTTCTTTTGTGGGCAAAGGGTTGTGCAGTTATTTTTTTCCACATCAAAAATAGGACTTGAATAGTAGAAATTACTAACTCAATTTTTCCCTATGGCTCCCTCCCCACTGTTGTTTGCTGAGCAATAATTTTTTGCGGAAAATTGCCCAACCCTCCCTCCACCCCTCAAAAGAAATTTTGGTCCGTCTGGTAGCTGTACACTATTCGTAAGAGAAATCACTTAGTAAGAACGCCTCTGCAAAACATCAAAACTCAATCAAAGCACTTGTTGAGTGAATTGTCTCAAGATATATCATGACCCTTTCACAAACACAAACCAATAAAACCAATTAATTTATTGCATCTTTATTTCCGACTTATTTTAAGAACAAGGTCCAGCTATCTTTTTCTTTCTTTCTTCCATTTGTAAACTGGTGTCGATTTCTCGTCTTTTTGTATCTTATATCGTCTTCCTTTACCCTGGAAACACAATAAAAGCACAATAACTCGAATTTAGACGACAGTATACGAACCAAGGAGAAGAGGAAACCTGCCTGCTGTTTTGATTGTTTTGTTCATCTCCTCTACTAACTATGTTTTGTTGTAATTGTAGGTTACAAGATACAAATTTTATAACTACCACTCCCTCTCTCTTACTAAAACTCTGGTGTGCAATGATCATTTGGATTCAAAACACCAGAAGCATTCTGCTCAAGTAATAACTAAAACACTATCAAAACCCAGCTTTACTTTGATTAGATCTGCATTTCGTATTGAAGATAGCAATGACTGAAAAATAAATCTTTTAATGAATTTTTCACCATCCACTGGAATGTCAAACGGCTCTCAACTACTTCACTACAGTCTATAGCTTTGTAAGTTCCTGAAATTTGAGCATCAAGGCAAAGTGACTTCAATTGCTGGTCGAAGCCGGGATTGAAAATTAAAATTGTTGTTGACCTCGTACCATGAGATGTTTTTGAAGCTCCAGCTCTTCAGAAACCTTCTGTATCCTCTTTTCCCGTTCAATTCTTTCTCTAAGTTCTTCATAGCAACGGTGCCTCTGTTTCTCAAGTCTCTGGAAGATATTGAAAAATTATTTCAGTCAGTTGAGAGAGAGAAAGCACTCATCACCACTCACAGGTTACCACTCAAAAATATATGACCTGGGTTATTGTTCAAGCTTGTCTGGTCAAGATGGCTGGATATTGGTTTAAGTTCTTTTTTTTGCATGTTTATAGAACACGATGAAGACAAGTCCATAAACGAAAAACGAATAAGGCCAATATCCAGCCTTCCTGACCAAACAAGCTTGGTTAACAAATGGTTTACTACTGTTAAATGGGCTACAGAGTAGGGCCAAGGTATTTGATATTAAAAGGGCTCAGTCACGGTTAAATGGTTTGAAAAGTTTAGCTAAACTTTTCAAATTCGTTGTTTACAATCCATGACAATCTTCTCCATCCTTAACCATCCAATGTTTGTCTATCTTTATAAAGTGTTATTTTCAGGTTTCTTTCAATTTAAAGGTAATTTTGTCCATGCTCAAAATAACTCAAAATACCCTGACTGAGCCCCTTTAAGGTTGCCGATGAAAAATGTAACATTGAAAAGAAAATCATCATCATTCTTTCTTTCATTTTTTCAACAGCATACACTGCTTTTACTGTACAGACAACGTAATCCACTTAGTAACTCAGAGTTTAATACCTGAACTATTTGTTCATCTGGAGTTTGAATTAACTGTTTAGCAAGTGTTTCTCTCTTAGGCCTGTTGTACGTTCTTGACACAAGTTCAGGTACAGTGTCAAAATGGATTGCGGCATCAAAAGACTGAGCTGAAAGACAAATTATGTCACATATTAATTTTCAAAAGAGTAAACCTGGGCTGAGTGCTGAGATGATATAAAATAATAAAGCTTACATGAGGTAGTTTACAAAAAAATGTTTGACTACAGTTCCGTGAGGGAGGCGAGATGGCCTTGTGATTAGTTCACTCAACTACAGATTGAATAGTTTATATAGGCCCTTTGCAGGATCCGGTCACATGGTATGGAATAAATTACTCTGGGATGCAAATACTGCAGTGGGACTTCCAAAACAAAGGAACTCTTACCAGTCCAGCCCAACTAAGGACTTTCCTTTGTTTTGAAAGTCCCACTGTGTCATTTGCGTCCCAGCATAATTTATTCCGTACCATGTGACCGGATCCTGCAAAGGGCCTATTCAAGCCCTAGCTGGGGACATTGTGTTGTTCTTGGGAAGGACACATTACTCTCACAGTGCCTCTCTCCACCCAGGTGTATAAATGGGTACCGGCAAAATTTAATGCTAGGAGTAATCCCGCAATGGACTAGCATCCCATACAGGGGGAGTAGAAATACTCATACTTGCTTCATGCTACTGAAATCGAGACAATGGAAAGAAACAACAAAGAAACAAAGAAACAACTGATGCAAAGAAACAGCTGGTTCACACTAGCAACGGAATCGGAAGTGTAAGGAGTGTTACAATCCAGTGTAAATCAAAAATCGGGATCGGAAGCGGAGTCGGAAGCTCAAAAGAGTTTCTTTTTCTTCCGATTCCACTTCTGTCGCTTCTGATACAGTGAGAACAGAATAAATGGAATCAGAATTGGAAGCGGAATTAACAGCCAATCAAACAACTCATTACAGGTCCCTTTCAAACTTAGAGCAAGAAAAAAATATGACAGCTATAGAAGAAAAACTGGCAGAGGCTGTAAGACAGTTCCCCGTACTTTATGACAAATCCTGCAGGGAATTCAAAGTCAACAGAAAAAAAGGCTAGCATGGGAGGATGTCGCTAAACAAATAAAGCTTTAGACCGGTATGTATTGCAGTAGTGAATACAGTTTCATTTGTTTGATGTTTTTGTATGGCTGCAGTTTTGTCGGGTTTTTCCGTTTGGGTATTAATTACTGTATTATTGTGTCTGCTGAGAGGTTACCTTAAAAAAAATCATAGCTAAGTTTGGCAGAATGTGGGATGGGAGTTATGCCGAAAGCGAGGCTTACAACTCTGCTTCCGTCGTGCCGATTCACACTAAATCAGAATTTTGTTCTGATTCCAACTCCACTTACGACCCCGCTTCCATGGCTAGTGTAAACCAACCTTAAAAAGTGCACTCTGTTTGGGTACACACTATAATGAAAGGTAAGGTAACTTTATTGTAAGGACTTTTGCGCCCAAAACTTCCCACACACAGATTTTTTTAAAACTTTGACAGCAGGCAGAAAATGGTAAGATTAGATTAAAAACGTAAAAAAAAATTTGGCTGTTACCAAACCCGTTATAAAGATAAGGCGTAGCACAGACCATAGCATTTCTAGGATTTCCAGTCACATGCGGCGATTCTGGCTGGATTCATTACTATCGGCATATAGTTAAGTTGAAAAATCATATCAAAGTTATGTGTGTTTAACATAGCATATATAGGCCTATTTGATAGATCTTTGCTACATATGTCATTAAATCAGGTAGAATTAGCCTTAAAAAATGCAACTTCTAAGTCATGCACACCTGTATCCATGTACCAATTTGACCCTATTTGAATAGTATATGAGAAATAATTAAACTTCCCACATACAGATTTTTTTGTTTTTTAGTATAATGGAGAGAATCAGAAAAGGAAGTGATCTGCTGAAAAAAAAGTGGGGGTCACCGAGCATCCAACAAAAATTATATTTGCACACCAAGTTAACGCAAAGGTCATCAGCTCTATATTTTGCTGAGTTTTGACTTGGTGTGTGCACTTGAAATACATGACTTGGCACGCGCGTGCCTAATGAATAGCGTGCGCACTAGAGATGCGCAGTAGCAATGGATATGTTGCAGTTGATTTTTGGTTTCAGTTAATTTTATAATTTAACCAGTTAGTTTTTTCTAACTAGGTGATTTTATTTTTAACTAGTTAGTTTTTTTCTAACCAGGTGATTTTATTTTTAACTAGTTAGTTTTTTTTTCTAACTAGGTGATTTTATTTTGAACTGGTTCATATTTTTCAAACTGGGTTGAAATTTCCAAACCAGGTTACACCTGTAATTTGTGTCAAAGGGGAAGGGTGAGTCTGGGACCAATAACTTATTAGACCAACAAATATGAGCAAATTTGCAACGATTGCTTGTGTGGCATAGTGGAGATGAAGATGGACTTCAAAGTCAGAGGTTTGGAGTTCAAATCTAGGTGAGTGCAAAATAATAATAAAAAAAAACTGGGGGGAGCTAGGTCTAGGGATAGGGTCAGGGGATCAATAGGATTAGGGATAGGGTTAGGGGGGTCAATAGGATTAGGGATAGGCTTAGGGAGGGTCAATAGGGTTAGAAATTGGTATAGGGTGAGGAATTGGTATAGGGTTAGAGCTGCTGGTGAGCGTGTTACTCTTTTTGAGAGACAGCCCCCCCCCCCCCCCCAAAAAAAAAGCGGAAAAATCACCTAGTTAGAAGAAAACTAACTAGTTGAAAATAAAATCACCTAGTTAGAAAAAAACTAACTAGTAAAATTATAAAATGAACTGAAACCAAAAATTAACTGCAACAGATACGAAACACAGGGAGTGGTTGCCCAATCTCCTCTCTACTAGTCATTCAAAACTTTATCTAAATCCTCTTCACAGACACTTTGAAAATGCCAAGAAGTGGCTGTCGTTCTGTTAACAAGGGCACACTGCTATGCTACTCACTATCTATCACAGAATGGGTGGTGTGTAGCGTAGCCAATCAGAGAATGGCATTCATGATAGAACCCTGGTAGATTTATACTAATTAACAATTAGACTACGAGCTCGAGTTTTCTACAAGCAGATAGTCAACGAGGTGCAGCCAAGTTGACTATCGCTCGTAGAAAACGAGGGCGAGTAGTCTAATTGTTTTAGTATAAATTTACAGTAGTCTCATTGCATAAAAAGAAAAAATGTCAAGTAACACGTAAAAAAGAACTGTTTAATTATGTTACATCAGGTTCAAACGTGATGAGTGATGTGCACTGATGCGTAACTGCTGACTATCAGCAGATAGTCAACGGTAATATAGCCAATCAAACTCACTGATTCACAATAGACTACAGTAAATTTATACTAATACAGAATAGGCAGTGAGTAGCGAAGAATGGCATTTGTGATAGAATGCTGGTAGATTTGCACTGATACAATTTATCATTATCAAAATCTAGCGCTGTATCAAGAACGCTGTTCTCTTACCAGCTATGCTACTCAACAATATAAGGTAAAGGTAATGGTTTGACATTATCTGCTCTTGGAGCTAGCCATGCAATAAAGTAAGTTGTAAAATACAGAACATGTGTACCTTCTTTCTGACTGTCCACAAAAATAATGTGCTGGTTTGGTGGATGAGAATTATCTTCATCTGCCAATAAATGCAGGCTTGCTTGGAGCTTTTCTATTTTCTGTTACAAGATTTAATTGCATTGCCACTATTACATTCAGTGGTTTAATAACTGTTCACTGAAAATCACTCAATAACAATAAAAGTATTGGGATGGATTGACATATTAACCTGCTTTTTACAGAAACATTATTTCATGGGTAGGTATACCGGTAGATAATGCACAACTGTGCAAATTGGCCACAACTGGTCAAGACTCAAAGTCAGACCACTTGATCCAATATTCAATACTGTTAACAAATTATGTCACTGCTGTTTTTTTCCCAAAATTCTCACAAGTGATCAACAATAATTATTATTTCTGCCAACAAATGTCAGACAATGTAAACAAACTTTATAACAATACAGGGGTTTTAGGTTCAGAGTAGTCACTGCTCACTCCACACTCTGGTGAAGACTCGTAGCATATGTTCATAGCCAATTCTGAAATCAGGAGAGAGTACTGAGCTTAAGGTTGGAGCAAACTTTTTAGATCATTTTCTTTACAAATTACCTTTGCCTCCATAGATCTTTTAGAGTTGATGTAATTAAGATCCTGGGTTTTCATCAGTTTCAGTGCCTTTGCAGTGTGGCTTTTTGTTTTTTTGATGGCATGAACTCCATCCTGTATGTACAACATAAAACATTTTCTTATTAGCACCAGTTATTTCTGTCAAAATCATATTGCCTGACTGTGTTCATTCACTATGCAAGTCACCCAAATACACAAAACAAAAATAATGGGCAATACTTACTTTTGTTTTACTTCTGATCATCTTGAAGTAAAATTCATCTGGATTCCTGTTTAGCACCTCAAAGTAGGAAAAGTAAAATATGAAATGTACAGTACAAATACAGTTATTAGCAGTAAATCACTTTTGAGCAAGTTTTCATGTACTGGTATATGTAAAACTTGTGAAACAAGCAAAATACCAATTACAGTCCACAACAACCACAAATGGCATTGATAACCATATAAATACTCACTTTCTCTTTTAGAAGTTTAAGTCTGTTTTGTTTTCTATGGTAATCTCTGTAATAAAAAGAGAGAGATTCATTCACATATGTCAGTTAGCAAAATATATCCTGAGTGCCGGTAGCCGGTTGTTTAGCTAACAAGTCGTCCAGTTCGCTAATGTCTACATGTAGTTCATTATCATCTCCAAAGAAGAGTAAATGATGATAAAAACTACAGTTTTACAAACGTAAAAACAAATTTAATAATAAAAGTTCTTGTGTTGTGTATTGATCAAATAGTAATAAAAAACTGAGACTCAAAGCATATAAAGATTATTCTTCGGTCTTTTATATGCAGTTAAATGCAATTTAAAGGAGTTAACAACCAAGAGCGCGTGGGTGCCTAGGTCAGCGGTCTTGAACACGCACATGCCCAGTGGCCAGCTACATTGATCATGTGATTTCTTGGTACATTCAGTTTTCCCTTTGTGCTGGGTTTCTGTCGGCCATTTTCTTCCCCTCCCGCCCTTCCCCTAGGCCCGTTGGGTTTTTTCTCCACTGATGCTTTTGTTAGTGTGATGGGTGCCTGTTCCTTTCCTTTGGTGTGGGGACTCATGGCTGGGTTGTTTTGTTGTGCCAGTCATGGGGGCATTATTTCAATCTAGGGGCTGGCTGCCAATAGTGGAAGCCCCTGGATACTTCAGGCACCCAACTTCCATTTTAGCGATGCAATTGTTAACCACTGCCAAGCTAAATATTTTTAAACAGATTTGATAAATAGTAAGTTCAATACACTTATTAAGCAACTTGACAACGTTAGCAAATCGACTGAACTCATTAGCAAATCGTCTCAGTATGTTAGCGAACTGGACATTAGCAAAAAGGCTCATTAGCAAAACGACCGACATTCTGAGTGCCATATGATTACACTGGGAATGAGGAATAAGTCAATTGTCTCTACAGCTACAGTGAGAAGATGTTAGAAGATGTTCTCTCTGAGAACTTTGTCCTTTGATCTTCGCCAAGCCACACAAAAATTATTGTATCTATTAACCCTTTAATCCCTAAGGGGTCTCCCTTTGATGAGTAAAATTGTCTGGCGTTAGACAGAGTAAAATCTATATGTCACTCTTAGGGAGTGAAGGGTTAAACACCAAGAGTTAACTACCTGAAGTGGAGTAGCTTCAGTTACAGTAGAGCTTCTCCATGGAACAATCTTAGAATCTACACATCTGACATCCTCAGCTCAAGAGAAGCATTGATTAATGGTTCCCTGCATTGGACTCCCACATGGCAAATATATAAACCACTAAATAGAAAATTTTGCATGTGATGTATTATTCCTTTTTCTGCGCAGAATTTACCCTTACCTACGTTCTGCAGCTATCTAAAGTTCTACCAAGCTTCTTATCTACTTTCACTCTTACCTTGCCCGCAAAACATAATCTTTGTGTTTTTCAAGAAGACCGTACTGCTTCCTGCTTTTCAACTGAGTGAACAAGAAAACATGGCAAGGTTTAAAGTACTATCTGGATTGCAAAATTATATGAAATGTAAACCTAAGCATTTAATAGGTAAATGTAGATACATGTAAGTAGGTTGCCTTACACAATAAGAATATGATACATGTGTTGCCTCAGTCCATTTTATTTTTCAACAATATTGCCGGGTTCAAGGACAATGCTTTGACCAGCACTAGAATATAACACAATTAAGGTTATTCCTCCACTGCATTTTCCCTTACCTGCCCCCTTTCTTTGTGAAATTTTTGATAAGATTTCTTAGCTTTCTCAAAGGACGCCGCCATCTTTGCTTTCCTTCAATCCAACTGAGCCTGCGGTAACTATTGGTTATTTCAAGACAGAATTACTTTATGTAAGCTAACACGATCTATACAGGGGACTGGAACTACTCACTCGGTAACTTTGCGCGCCATGTGCAAAGTAGATCTTCGGCAATGGCGAATGTTGGAGAAACTGTGGCCAAATATGTAGGACACAAGGTATCGAAGGTTCGATGGATTCCTCAAGTACAGGGACAGTTGAATCCTTCTGAATCTTTTGTGACGGGAGGCTGGGACGACCAGGCGAGTACAACTCTTGTAAAACACGATCACACTCTTCACGAGTTGACAGTTACGCGTTCCGTGGCGATTGAAGAAGTATAGTAAGCTTATTTCTCGTTTCATTTCTTTGTTAGATTAACAAATTGTCCGTTTGGAAAGTCGAGGAACCAGGTGAAGATTCAGCTGCTACATTCAATGTCACAAATGAACCTAAATTGTTGTGTGAAACTAATTCTACTGGAGATGTCACAGACATAGAGGTTTGTAAAATTACTAACCGACTGATGAAGTGAGTAAACTCGTAGTCCTTTGAAGGGATAATATATGAGTCACAAATGCGCAGTTTAACACTGTTTAAATTATGTCAAGGAGACCTAGTTTTATATTTGTTGGTGTAGTTGGCTAAGTTTTGAACACAAGGACAAAAACTAATATCTAACTAGTTTACAGATCATTAAATAAATCAAAGTGTTTTTTGTGGCATAATATGGGTGATTGATCAAGCGAGAGGTCAAGATGGGTGGATATTGGCCAAGATCACTTTTTAAGTGTTCATGGGCCTAGATGTAATCAAGGCTCATAAATATGCAAGAAATGAACATTTGCCATGGGTCATCTGTGAAAAAAGTTTGGTTATCAAAGGATTTATCATACTGCACCATTTTTGACGTCATTTTGGGCTCATGCTCAGTGTAAGAACCTGTGACACTCACCAGTGACATAAAACAAAGAAGTCAACTTTATAGACCCTAACCTCAATGATAGCTATATAAAAAAGAAAAACTTCACAGGCTTTTGCACCGAGGTAAACCCTCATTTTGTGTCTGTCTGGTTTCATGGAAGCAAAGAAATTTAGAGATTCAAGTGGGTTTTTGGATTGCATCCTACATGTTTGTGCATAGAGTTGTCTCCTTTGTCAATTTTTGTAATTTACATAGTTCAATCCCTATTAAAGAGATACCCTTGGAGAAATGAATAGTGGCGGTTTAAATGGGATTGGATGCTTAGAGTGTGTTTCACAAAACTTTTGACAAACAGTTTCCAAAGTTCGTTTGCCCAAAGTTCGCTACGAACTTTGCAATTTCATTATGTAGTTGTCAATCAAATTGTGAACTTTGAAACAAAGTTGTGAAGTTCACGCCAAATTTTGTTGGGAAGTTGCGAAGTTCGTCACGAGCGAAGTTTGCATCATTCGGTGTAGTTGGTTTGGTAATATAACTACAAATGAATTTAAACAAAGTGGAAACATTTCTCAACCAAGCAAGGCTTATTTTATGATGTTTACTTCTGAAATGTAAATTATTTGAGGTACAGAGGGACTCCACGTCACGGATGGATGGCGCGACTAGCATCTGGTTTACAGTGGTAATGTAAATACAAAAGTTCAACAGCACAACGGTGAAATTATTCTGGTTTTTTTTGCGCTATTCTTAGAATGACGTATGTCTTGTGCAAAGGGCTTTTTTATCTCTGAAAGATTTAAGTGTGAAATACTTAATTTAAACCACTAAGCATAGAAGTTCTATCTGAACTGCTACCCGAAAACAATAACCAACACAACAGAAATTGTATTCTAATTTTAGTCGGGTGTCGAATGACATCTGGGAAAATTCAGTTGCAACCTTTTATAACCCATTTCAAAACTAGTGATTCCTAATCAACGTAACCAAATGTCTAAGGAATCTCCGAGACAATTTCACCGTATGGCATGAACTTCTCTCGCAATGAACTTGTTAACTTCCCAACGAAGTT
This sequence comes from Platygyra sinensis, assembly GCA_019787425.1. Taxonomy (NCBI): domain Eukaryota; kingdom Metazoa; phylum Cnidaria; class Anthozoa; order Scleractinia; family Merulinidae; genus Platygyra; species Platygyra sinensis. Next base: position 55,796 of record JAHPZR010051207.1, on the reverse strand, counting down.
TGGCGTGAAATTCACAACTTCATTTCCAAGTTCACAATATTTGATTGACAAGTATGTAATGAAATTGCCAAGTTTGTAGTGATCTTCGGGAATTTCAAACGAAATTTAGAAACCGTTCAAACGAACTTTGGAATCCATTTGTCAAAAGTTTTGTGAAACGCACTGTAATAAAGGTAAAATCTACTTTTAATACTGACCACCTAACAGGGATGTCCATTTAACAGAGGTTTGACTGTATAAGAATTTTTTTTCAAATATAAAGGCTTAAGTATGAGTTGCCACTGTTTTCGTTGATACGCGACTTTGGAAAACAAAACACCCACTGAAACGTTTCCAAAATTTCCGTCAATCATACATGTTATCGACAGATCGGATCGAAATCCACCAATCACAGTCCGCTAGCATGACGTAAAGAAGGTCTGAAGGTCACACTAGTGGCTGTGATTGGTGGATTTCGATCCGATCTGTCGATAACACGCAAGACTGATGGAAACTTTGGAAACATTTCTGTGGGTGTTTTGTTTTCCAAAGTCGCGTATCAATGAAAACAGTGGTAAGCACTTGTGTTATACTGGACATACTGTATGGGTAGCAGTTTCCTCAGTTACGTAGTTCACTTAAAGGATGACGACAGCAGACAAAATTAAACTAGTCATTCTTTTCATTCTTTTATGTACTCTCATCCCACTCATCTAGATTGTATGCTCCCTGTGATTTAACTTAACTGAATTTTTCATTTGACAGTGCATTGATTCAGGGAAGATCCTGGTATCATCTTCAACAGGAACTGTTTCGTTGTTCCATTACAGCTCAAAACACCAGGTTAGTGTTGTAATTTTGGTTCTGCATTTTTTTATAACTCACAATAAGATAGCACAAAATGTAAGTGCAGATCTGATTGAACAATTACATGTAGTTTGATACTACAATTGAACCACTATTAAGCGGCCACTCTTGAGGATGAAACAACTGGTCACTTAAGGAGGTGGCAGTTTAATAGAGGTTCACCTGAAAACAATGTTTTGCTTGGTTTAGTTTTCAGTTTATGAAATATAAGCATAAAAAGAGGTGTCAGAAAGTTGTCGCAAAGCCTCTTTTTGGTAGAAGTCAACTCACCAAACAACCAAAGCACCACCTTTGTCGCTTGCTTTTACAATTGAATGGCTTGGTGCAAGACAGACGTAAGTGACTTTTTCGGGTAAAATTTTTTTTCCTTCAATAGTGCCTGAATTTTTGCATGTGCTTTTCAATTTAGTAGAAAAACATTCTGTATCTTTTTTTTTTGGCTGGAATGCTTTTGCTCCACTTTGTAATGCGTTCATTGTGCACGCCTCAATATTTTGACTTCGTTTTTCTCAGAAGCAAAGTGCAAACCAGCCAAGAAAATACAAGGGAATGTTTTACTACTTAATTGAAAAGCACATGCAAAAATTCAGGCACTTTGAAGGAAAAAAATTTTACCTGAAAAAGTCACTTACGCCTGTCTTGCACCAAGCCATTCAATTGTGTCTCTGCGCTTACTAAGATTTTCTAATTTCACCCTCTCTTCCAGAAGAAAGGTTGGAAAATTTGGTGTTAAATAAGTTTATTGATGACATGATGGCATATATTAATGAAAAAATCTAAATAGGCAAACTGGCCCTCTTGGGAGTCCATTTCAATTTTTGAGTCTGAAGCATCTCAAAAGTACAGTATCTTTGTCTGAGGTGTTAGAATCACCCTCTTTATCACAAAAAAAGGCTTTCAGTTGAACACGCTAGAGAAATTGCTTAACTGAGAATTTGTCCAGTTTTTTGGATATACTGGTAGGAACAAAACAGATTTCCCCTGGATAACTGTCATACATTTACTGTAATTTTAACCTCACTAACTTGAACCCTTGATGATAGGAGCCTTTTCTTATCTTGAAGCAATTTTAGTTTCCCTTCAGGTCATTTCCTTTATAATTTTACCCTCGATAACTTGGACCTTCTTTGTCAATACATGACAGCTCAACACAAACAGTACTGTATTACAAAACAATGAGAAACTATTTCTTGAAAAAGTAAATCACTTGAACTCAGTAGCTGTTGCTGATGTTGTTCTCTTTGAAACCTGAAAAGTTTGCAGTACCTGGAATTTACCTGCTGCTTTGCTAAATTACTTTGTTTTCTTTATGTTCTGATTTATATAGTAATGTAGAAATGTATTGTTCTATTTTCATGAGACTTGGAGCTCAACATTGTGACCACTGAACTCACCAATGCAACCACTGTTGGGGCCACCAATTGTGACCAAATTTTTTTTGCTGGTGACTGACTTCTTGTGCTTTTCACTGAAATACTAGTCATGTGCTAGTGACTAAATCTGAAAGCTCAAGGGGCCAGCTGCCTCAGGGATTTTTTCCTAAAACTCAAGCCCTGAGACTTCTCTGTAATCAAATTTGATTTAAAAAATGTAAACTGTGTGACTAGATCTATAGTTGATACATTTTTTTGTTATTTCCGCTCACCTGTTCTTAACCACTAATAACTCAGAAATTCCCAATAGCTCATCCAGACAAACCTTTTTAAATTTCTCTTGATGGTTCATATTATTGGGAGTTTGGGACTCTACTGCATTTCTACAGCTATATTTCCCAGTACAGCCCTTATACTTGGTGAATAACATTTAAGAATAACTCTAATTTCAGTCCATAAGACCCGAGCATGAGTGGAGTACTCTTCATCACATTGGGGTCGCAGCTGTTCATGTACATGTCTTTCCACAAATGCCAGTTCAGCAGAAATTGCAAGTGCTGGTGAAGATGGAAAAATCAATGTTCTGAAACTTGACCAGAGACATCCAGTCAGAACAATAGGTACATTGTTATATATAAGTTTGCTGGTCCAAAATTTTATCCAAGATTTTCTTAGCATTGAAATTTAAATGGTCATTTTGTATTTGGCTCGGTTCTAGATTCTGCAGATAGCACAACCATAAACAGTATCAAGTTTACAAAATCGCATGAAGTAGCTGCAGTAACATTTGGTGGGCAGCTCAAAGTTTGGGATCTTCGACAACCAAGTGATAAACCTGGAAGAACAATGCTGCTGTAAGTGTTGAGTAAAGGTTCATAATTATGTATATTAACATGATTCTGAAAAGGGGATTTAAACTGGGTAGCTCATTTGGTGCATGGAATGCACTTTTTTCATTGATGCCTTTTCATAACTCCAGTTTTAGATACATGTATATTGCATTTATTTGAGCTTTGATAGACTCATTGGAAGCTTTCATGTTCTTCTTAAATCCCATGGTATGGCCTACCTAAAACACTTACTTACCAAGAATTGGACTTTGGTGTTAATTAGATCAAAAGAATTTCCTAAGTAAGCAAAGAAATGTACTAAGAAACTCTGTCTGTGACTGTGTGTTCTTTATTTTGGACAGTTCTGGTGACCGTGTATCATTGCTGTGCGTTGACAAACATCCAACTCAGCCACACCTACTGGCAGCAGGAGGTCAAGATGGTGTACTGAGCATCTGGGACATGAGACAGGAACTGTATCCTGTTACACTGCTGGAGGCACATGCTGCAGAAAGTAAGACAAGTGCTGTGTTGTTTGATCATTGAATTCTGTGATCAGTATTATACATAAGCTGTTACTGGGTTCATATATACTTTGAAAGACCATGAATGGAGGTTAAAAACAAATTAAAATTCAAGGCCATGAAAAGTGAATCTGGTCCTTGATGTCTTCGAAATGTGTAGTATCATTAAAAAAGTAGCCCTAGGTCAGAAAGGTGTAATCTTGAGGTGAATTAATTAAAAGGACAGTTTGGAATCTCCTCTTTCCTAATGTCCATGATGTACTTTGCTGAATACCACCATATATTCAAGATTCTACTTGTAAGTAAAGTAGAATGTTCAAGTATTGGAGAAGAAGAACACAATTCCAAGCATAAAGAAGTTCATTACAGAACTTTATCACAATTGATTTTGTCACAGGATATCAAGAAATCAAAATTTTCAGTTTGGCAAGATATTGCAAAAATAAATTATAAACAAAGGAGATTTACTGCATTGCAAGCTCTTGGAGCCCATTTCTCGAAAGCCTCGGAGACTTTTTTGGCCCGTAAAAACCACAGCAAGGCTTTCGAGAAACAGGTCCCTGGTCATATTTACATTCTTGTCCTAGAGCCTGCGCTTCTTTTGGTCAGCACCAAGAATCGCAACCTCTGGCCAGGTCCACTTTTTTAGAATGCATGTAGAGAATTCGTTTTGTACTCTAAGCCCATCAGATTTGTCAGACTTGACTCCGAGCAAGCATGCACAGAGAGACGGGAACTCCGTGAATCACAGACTTCCAGCGTTGAACCCTCTCAGAGGTCATGATTCTCGGTGCTGACCAAAATGAGCTTGGCCTCAGGGGACAAGAATGGCCATATTCATTAAACCTCCAGGTGTGACAGAAGGATGGTAAAATTCTAGATGTCAAAATCCTCATTTGAAGATCCAAGGTTAAGACCTAAACAATTTTAGACGTCGGAGATGGATGAAACTCAGAAAGACGAGAATTGGTGACTCATCGTAAAGGATGCTAGCACTGATTGGCATGATTTTTGTTGCCTATTCAAATTTGATATTTTAAATAAATTGTTGTCAGTTTTTCTTGCATCTGTCCTGTTATTGATCATTTCTTTTTTAAGAAAGCTTTAAATTTGTTGGAATAGTCCTCATGTTTAATTTTAATTTAGTTTGGAATCTTTTTTTTTTGTTAATTAGTTTTTACCATAGCTTGACAAAAATTTTTATTTATCATTTATTCATTAATTTAACTTAATGTAAAGCGCTTTTGAATATTCTTTTATAGTTTGAGCGCTATATAAATTCATTAATAATAATAATAATAATAACATTTATAATGCGCAAATTCCATATAATGTTCAAATGCGCATGACAAGATTAAAAACGGAATAAAAAGGTTAAAAAGCTAAAATTACAATTAAAAGCAAACTTACAATGATTTAAAAAGCTAAAATTTCAATTAAAAGTAAAACCTACAATAATAGAAACAACTATGATAAAAATGCGAGGCGGAATTATTATTATTATTATTATTATTATTATTATTACTATTACTATTATTACTATTACTATTACTATTACTATTATTATTATTATTATTTTACTATTATTATTACTATTATTATTATTATTATTATTATTATTATTATTATTATTAATAATAATTTCGTCATAGCATTGCCAAAGCATTATTATTAATAATTTCGTCATAGCATTGCCAAAGCATTGCCAAAGTAGCTGTGGATCCATAAGGCAATAACTGAGTGGGCCCACATGCTCTGTTAACTAAGCTGCAAACTGGCAGTCCATAGCTGTCAATTCTATGGTTTTTTTTTAACAGTATGGGAGGTCAGGTTTCATCCTCTTAGTCCGGACAACCTGTTCACGTGTTCAGAAGATGGATCTCTTTGGCACTGGGATGGTACATCTGTGGCAGTCCAAAACACCACAGGATTTCCAAGTGCCAGTAAAAGTCACTTTAGTGGTATTAGTAATGGTGCTGGCGTGGGTGGAGGATATGACAGCATTAGCCCTTGGCTATCAGTGGATGCAACAAAACATAAAATGGAGACATTTTCACTACTTCCTTATAACAGACTGTCAATCAATTCACTGGACATTCAATCAAGACACTTGTTAAGTGGAAGTGACTGTGAAGCTATTTTTATTGTCAAAGATCTCGTCATCAGATGATTAGTTTTGTTATAAATATAGTATTATTAATAATGTTCATAGCTTTTACTACTCGAGTGTATCATTGTACAGTTAACATTGCATAATTTGTGAGGATAGACATCTCGTAACTGCAATCAGTAACATTTTATGACAATAATATTCCCACAATCACTGTTTTTGGCACAGATTCATGTTCACTAAAACTATCAGTGCCATAAGATTCAGCGAGGGTGGATACTTTTGCGACTTTGGTGATAATTACCACAGATTCAAATCAGTTCTTGGTGATTGGATTTTGCCAGAGCTTTATGGTTTCTTTCCCCCCTGACCAAGACAGTTTCAAATGGAAATACTGTTTAAAGGGGCTCAGTCACGGCATCTTGAGTTATTTTGAACATCGAAAAAAATAACCATTAAATTGAAGGAAACCTAAATATAACACTTTATGAAGATAGAAAAAAATCAAAGAGATAATAATAAACCATAAAGGAACAAGGATGATTAAGGATGGAGAAGATTGACACGGATTGCAAACAACGAATTTGAAAAGTTTAGCTAAGCTTTTCAAACGTGACTGAGCCCCTTTAATTCCTGATATCACAGGTACTCCTATGCACAACGGGTGTGTGGAAAAAAGCCCGGAATGACTCTTGATTTTATTTGAAAGCAATTTGTGAGGGGAATCTTCTTTCAGCCATTCAATCCTTCAAATGGGAAAAGTGTTTTTGTCCCCAAAATATTTTCATATGAACCTCATTTTGTACTCAGGTCTTCAATTTTCTGACTGTTTTCAATAAAAACAACACCTCGATTCTAGGATTATCAGTGAGAGTGATCTTTTAAGTGTCTCTAGGCAAAAGCAGGACTGGTATTTTTTTTTTTAAAAAAAGGTAACAAGGGAACTCTCTTGATTTGGCTGTTACATCTGTTTTACAAATATGTAGGTAAGCTATTTTCTTTAGTCTTTATTATCAACAAAAGTAGACATTTGTATAAATTAACATTTAAATAAACAGTTAATTGATTTCAAGACTCACCAAAGTTTGTGTGCAAAAATTGAATTGAATTGATAGGCCGTTGATTCAGCATGTGCTAAAAGTTGTTACTGCAACAACAAACACCCATCATATGCAGTTTGTAACAACACACAGTACTTTTAATTAGTAAATGGTTTGAACCCAGGAGTATCAGTACTTCATATTGTGTGATTGTCTGGGTCAGTCACCAACAACAGTTCTTTTCAGAACTACACTCACCCGGACGATCACACAATATGAACACAGTACTTTAATCACCTTAACTAGAATATGCTGTTCTCAAATTTCTGAAAGTGATGGCCTTCACAACTTTTTGCTAGCTCGTTCTTGGGACTACTTTCAGAGGGCTGTAAACACTCCAGGGTCTACCGGTATTAGGCAGCAAAATTTTGTACCACAAGTGGGCCAATCCATCAAATACACCAAAAAGAGAAACATTAGCTTTATTTTTTTTTGAACTTTTATTTCAACACGATAGTGATTAAAGTGTTGCCGCTTATGCTAACTAAAACTTAAGGAATAAAGGTATATTAAAATCGTCTTAATAATATAGAAAATTGTCATTATTATTGTGGAGCACTGTTTGCAGAGATTCCACCTGAAAGTCTAAATTACGCAGTTTGTCTAATTTAGAGGCCATTCTAGTATAGTTCTTGATGCTGGATGTCTTTACGAGATCTGGAGTGAGGAGATTCCACACAATAGATGCTCTGAATGCTGTTGAGTTTTTCATAAAATATGTGTTAAGGCGACACACTTACCATGTTCACCTTTATAAAATAATATAAAAATGGATCAAAATTTTTAGTTAGATATTTTCGGATCACAGTGTTGTAACAGTTATCTCCAGTTTTTCTCATGTCAGATTTCTTATAGGTCTCTTCTTTCTGATGACTGCTACATTGCAATGTTTGTTACTTTCCGTGTGTCGCTACTTTTGGGGTGTGCTAGTGACTAGAAATATCTATTGTACATTAAGACGGCTGCTACTTTTAAGAAATCTTTCAGCTGAAAGGATAATAGTTATTCCTTTCATCAGTATTACTGTACAAGAAGAGAAAATTACACCTTTTCAAAAAATAATTGTAAATTAGATATTTTCATGAAGGGCTTCATATTGTCTCAAAATTATATCCTAATTTATAGATAGACCGCCTAAATTTGTATACATTGTCTTAACACATCAAACATTGCCTTGCATGAAAATTAATTAAATATATGATCATTACTTTCACTGCTGGTTCCCTATTTTGAAAGCAAATTGTAAAATAAACTATTTTTGACCAAGTATTTCATTTATTATATTAAGTTCTTTTTCCATGTGCTGTATGACTTACTTCAATGGGAAACAATTGGCTTGGGATCTTTCAGACAGTATATAACTTGCCTAGTTACACATTAACATTTTTTATTGGTATACCATGGAATATCCCAGAAGTGTCACTCGTATTTTCTCAGTATACGCACTTGCCTAAAAGTTGTTTTTATATAATAACCAAATCAATGCGTGCGCTCTGATTGGTCAATCAGCTGTGGGTTATTGTGCCGGTAAACCCACGGAAAAATCGCGCGTCTTCTGAATTATTATATAAAAGCAATAGACCTTAAGTTTTCTACGAGTTATAGGGTACCTGGATGGTAGAACATCAAACCACTTGCCTGCGGGTCATGGTTTACAAATTTTTCTTGTCAGCTTATAACCCATAGAAACTTGTGGTCTATTGCTTAAGTAAACCAAGAAAATACAACTGACAAGTGGGATATCCCACAGAATACCACAAGAGGCCCCATGGTACAGAGTGTTTATAATACTATTTTATACCATGCTACATATAGAGAATACAGTCACCAACACAATGAATGCGACATATGCACGGTGCACAATGGGAAGTTCGGATGTACCCCCTGTAAATCAGTCAAATATACAATGGCTTTCCTGTATACTGATTGGCTGTATTTTATATGGCATGGTTTACCTGGCAGTATTCAGTAATGACCTTGGCATTATTGACTGACATTTTTTGTCATTTACTGAGGTCACTATCATAATTTACAAAACAAGCAAATTTGTTTCCCAGATTCCTAGCATGTGTTGGCTGGAATGAACTAGGTTTTACTCTAAGTAGCTTGAATGCTAGATCTTCCATAACTTCCCCTAAAGTGAAGAGAAAAAACATGGTGTAAGGAAATTGTAATAAAAATAAATTACTTTCACTGTAATTGCAGATATCTGAAGATGTGATGCACGACTGTCTTGCCAGGAACGACACAAATAACACTGGCATGTTGCAACATGTTTTCCATGTGATTCCCACAAGAAAACATAGTAGAAATTGGGATTGTTTACTGTTTGCCAAAAAAATTATGGTTCGCATGATGGTGACATGTTTTTCCAACATCATGAAACCCACCAAAATAACAGAATTTACCATGATATTAATAATAATTTATAACTCTGGAGCCTGGATATAGGAGAGAAGAAAAAATAGTACCGTCCAAATTTTCTGGGTGTCTGTACCAACTTTACTTGGGACAACAGGAGTTTCTGAAACCAACTTAAATTCTCAAAAAATTCCAGTCTTCGTTTGCTTTCCAACCAAAATGTTTGGGATTTTTGATTAAAAAACTTACTGGTGTGAATTGGTAAGATGCTTAGTGTGATAGATTTGCATTTTAACTGAATACTTGTTGTTTTCTTCAAGAGCAATGGACTATACATCCACTCTGACTCATTTTTTACATGGAGTTGTATACTGTGAAAAAGTGGTTTTGAGGTTATTTAACTACAACAGCAGGTAGTAAGGGGGGAGAGTAGCTCCTCAGTAACCACATATCATTCCATTAAGGGTGAGAAGCATACCACTCAAGTGATATCCTGCCATGAATCTTGGAGCTAATAATCTCCGCAACTGACTCAATGATTCACTGAGCTACAAAATCCTTACCAGTGCAGAGAATTATTTTTTCCTTGCCAAGATATTTTACTGTCTCGGCAGTTTTTGTGAGACATTCTTCTGAAAGGAAAGGAGGATCCGCAAACACCAGATCAAAGGAGTGTTCAGTGATGGAAGCTTGTAGGTCAAGTGGTTTCTTGTAATCATAGAATATAAAATCTTCACCAAACACAGCAAATCTTCTGTCATATTCAAATATTTTTGCTTCACATCCTTCAGGCTTGATGCTTAGTAATTTCTTGTACAAAGTTGGTGCACAAAGGCAAGCTATTCTGGAAAAAGAAGAACATTGAAAAATGATGAACACTTTACTGATTAAGAAACACTTCTTTTCATGGCATTTCTGAGAATAATGTGGAGGATCAAGATTAATGTATTGTCTGAAAATTTATTAATATTGTCACCAGCCTGACTGACAATTGAATGGCTTGGTGCAAGTGACTTTTTCGGGTGAATTATTTTTCCTTCAAAAGTGCCTGAATTTTTGCATGTGCTTTTCAATTAAGTTGTAAAACATTCCCTGTATTTTTTGGCTGGTTTGCACTTTGTTTCTGAGAAAAACAAGGACAAAATATCTAAGCACGCACAATGAACGCAACAAAGCGGAACAAGAGCATTTCAGCCAAAATAAATACAGGAGAATGTTTTACTACTTAATTGAAAAGCACATGCTAAAATTCAGGCACTTTTAAAGAAAAAAAATCACCCGAAAAAGTCACTTAAATCAGTCTTACATCAAGCCATTCAATTTCCCACAGGGTTGGGGTAGGACTCCAATATGAAAAAGTCAGGGAAGTTTGTTGGAAAGTTTGAATTAAACAACTTTTAAGGAGACAGATCTAAGGATAGCTTGCACTTTATTGGACGGCCTGAAAAATAATAAATTAAATTAAAAGGAAGGGCTTTATTACAAGCCATTGTTCAGGAAGGAAGCCTGCACTAGTAGACAGGATTCGAGACCAGCCAAAATTGAGCTTAAAAACAGAAATAAGATCGTTTTATTGTTAGTTCTTCGAGTGCACCCTAAAAGATACTTTGACAGCTAAAAATAGTGATGTTTGGTAATCCTTCATTTTTACCCCTAAACTAGAACTAATCATAGATTATGAGTGCGTTCGGGAAAAGGTTTTTTTTTTTCTATCCATCCCTCATGTCTACCAGTACTAAAGTCATGGTGACATAAAAGCGTGACAGAAAATCGGTGTTACATCCGGCCTGTCCGCCATTTGACTGTACGCTAGCCACCGAAATGACCGTCACCATCGGCGAAATGTATATTTGCTCAAAAATTGGGACCAAATCTTTCAAAGTAGGAAGGCAGGACATTTGTAATGATATAGAAAGTAATTTGCGACCAGCTACTGGCTTCTAAGGCTAAAATTCTCAAGAGGTAAGCTATTTTTAACCTGTACGTGACGAAGGACACGTCGTGAACAAATTGAATAAATTATCGGCTTCGCACGGAGCCACTTCGTTTTTATTTTGTTCTCTTTTGTAGCTCGCTGAGGTCATTTTCTCGTCTAAATCCCTTGAGAAAAGTTTGACAAAGATGTTCCTGGCTCTCCATGAGTTCTCGTAGCTCAGTGGATAGAGCGTCCGCCCGGTGTTCGGAAGGTCATGGGTTCAAATCCTATCGGGACTCAGATTTTTTCTAGGTCCCACGCTCGTGTTACATTACTTTCATATATATATTTACCGAGCTGCAATTTCACCATCATTCATTTATCAAAGATGTTCCCATTCAATTGTTTTTTTTCGGACCAAAAAGTTGCTTCTTGTTCAGGTTTTTCGCTTTCTAAGGGGGACAGTGGCACCCTGTGTTTACTCAAGTACTTGAGCGAGGTTTCAATTACATATTCTAAACGAGGTTGAAGCACATAGTCAATGGAAATGACATCATTCGTCCCTGAGGAATTCTTGGGGGGGTCCAAATCCGTGTCGATGAACGCTCCAAAATTCTCGAAGTCCGACCGCACTATGAAGGCGTTCTCCTTTGTCGAACGCAACAAGATAACAGGCCCTCCCTGGGTAATTTCCTCACCTGCCATTGTTTGATGCTCTTAGAGCTTCTTCTGCCAAAATAGAGGCTGTGTTGTCATCATACCAAAACTGGCTGAGTTGCTAGAAGAAAAATAAAACAACTGGTTTGGTTTTTTTATTAATAAAATGTTCTTACTGTTTTTTTTTACCATTTAAGTCTGAAGTTGAGAATTTTTAATTCTCCTTAAAGTAACCATACATTTCTTTCAAGGTGAGTTCTGAGAATTTTCTGGTATATATATCAATTAAATGTAATCTGGTGGTTGATGATTTTGTTATCATTGTTATTTTCTATACTAGTATGGTTGACAATACATGTTCAATATTCTGGATTTGTTTATTAAGCCATTTATGACAGGAAAGTTTTATGGCCCAAGCAGTAAAATGCAGTTAATGCGCGTGACGTGCAAACCTTGGAAATAGTTAGTTATTGTAAACAAGAGTCAGATTGTTTTCGGACTGTCAGATTGTTTCCGGACACCATTTTTTTGGTGTATTAAACAAATTGCCTGTCTTTTTCGCTTAATAAGCAATTTTAACACATCAAGTTTGATTATTAAACTAAAAAGTCGTTATTTTTGGCTTAATAAGCAAGAAAGGTTGCTTATTAAGCAAGAAAGGTGGCACTTTATGTTTATTAAACATGTGTCTTTCGCTTAATAAGCAAGAATGGCAGGTATTCTTGCTTATTAAACAAGTATCACACAACACTCTATCACACTAAGTTCGGTCGGCCATTACGGAAAAAAATATCGACAACGAAAACAACGCAACGGACAAACCATTCTATTGAAAACCTTTGAATACAAGTCTTGACTGGTCAACCCTTCACTGAAAGCCATAATTATGTGATGATTTTCCTTTTCTGGACAAATATTTTTGTGCAAGTTTGTCTTCACGGCGCGATCGATCGGCGGCCGGCGTACAGTCGGCAGCACTTTTCCACGGGTGGCGGGTAACGGGTAGCGGGTAGCGGGTGGGGGGTGGCGGGTGGCGGGTGGCGGGTGGCGGGTAGCGGGTGGCGGGTAGCGGGTAGCGGGTGGCGGTGACGGGTAGCGGGTAGCGGGTGATGGAGAGCAATTTGATAGAACTAATCTGTCAATCAAACCGGAATTGAGACGAATTTAGCGATATGAAGCAACTCCTTCATGTGCCATTCAATAAGCGCATTGAATGGGCAAATAATTGGCAATTATTGAATGAGGCTGAGTAGGATATGAAGAATTCTGCAGATCAAGGAGGGTGTTATCCACAGAGGCCGAAGGCCGAGGTGGATAACACCCTCCGAGATCTGCAGAATTCTTCATATCCTACGAAAGCCTCATTCAGTAATTGCTTTATTATTTCTTCAAAATATTTCCCCATTCTTAAAGGAGTTTCGCCATTTCGCTCTTTGTTGTTCCACTCACCAAAAATAACACAATCTTGTCCCTAGGTTTTCTCGGTCAACGGTTCAATAATTTGCAGAGGGCTGCACTTTTGACGTCATTGGTTCAATAATTTTCAGCGGGCAGCACTTTTGACGTCATTGATTCAATATGACGAAGATTCTTTCCAAATTTGGTGAACAGCAGCTGTTATGGGGAATTATGCGTGTGGTTTTAACCAATCAGAAACTGGGAAATATTTTGAATGAATAATAACTAAAATAATGGGTTTCTTCGGGTAAGTCGTATATCCCATCGTATTGAGCGCACGGCATATGCCAGGTAGTAACCGGAACAAGAGTGACTTTCCATAGCCGGTCGGCAAGACCGCCAATGTGTCTTTCCTTTGAATATAATTCACGATGCCCTCTTTTTGTTGCGCACTTACTACCTCCACACCATCGAACGATCCAGTGACTTCTGCTGTTGCCTTATCTATATCTTCCGTTCGTACAGCCGTTTTCAAGTAAATCATGAAGGAATCATGAACATTGATCGAACAAACACTGTGTTCGAAGTTTTGTTACATTACTTGCGGGTATTGCGATGAAGAAGCTTTGATCATTTTATGACACGTTACGTTTCGTAAATTAAGAAGGAGTCATGAACCGCATTCCATTATTTACTTTGTAAATTTTAGAAAAATGCGAAGAAAAATTTTGTAATAAAAAAATTTTTCTTATAAATGATACAATCCGTCACCCAATACCCTTCACCCGCTACCCGCCACCCGCCACCCTCTCCCGTCACCCACTACCCGCCACCCGCTACCACTACCCGCCACCCGTGGAAAAGTGCTGCCGGCGTACGGTGAACGATTGCTTTTTCGATGTTCAAGGTTAAACGAAAGTGAACCCTGTTCATTCGAATTACAACATCAGCATTTCAAATAAATAGGTCTTTCAATACACAACAAACAGGAGATTTCATTGAACACGGGCTTTCCATATAGGTTTCTACAGACTGAATCTGAGCTTACTTCAGACATGTCAAATTACCGCCAAATTACAGCGCGGGTCAATTTTGTCAATAAGATTACTGCGGTCAGAAATTTGCACTTTCCTTGTTATTGCTGAAAATTTGGGTTGAATTCCGTGGAAAAAACTCGGATGGACATAAAAGAATGAGAAAGTTTATCTGAATAAAACGACTTTTCACCGAGAAACTACTTAAAACTTGAAATGCCATTTTTGGTTTAGAACATGGTCATAATATGTTTGCCACACGCAGAGATCGAGGGAGATCCTTGAATGCTTTATTGTATCAAGTGTTGCAAAAGATCGTCTAGTCTTATCACAATATGATCTGCATCAATTGGCAGCTTTCTATTGGTTACACCCATAGTTATGTCTAGCTGTAAAAGCACCATTGCTCATTGTAAAAGCACTTTCCTTTGGTGGCGTGCTTTACTCAGTAAGCTTGGTTCAAAGTAATAAAAGAAAATTCCCACCCTCCCTCCCTGTGTGGAGGATAATTTGTCTGTCAATAAACCTGGGGGTCACCTCCTTCAGGATTGGCGGTTAAGTCTTTGGGAAGCGACTTCCCCCAAGCTTTGGGCAGCGTTTTGCCCCTTTCATTTGTGCACCTGCCAATAGTCTTGTCCGATCCGGTGCTGGCTTACCCAGTGTCGAGGAGATAAGTGAGGCTTTCAAGGTCACGTGTTCACATACGACCTGCCATACTCTTGTCCGTTTCCAGTGCGGGGTAGTGCTGGTGATAAGTGAGGCTTGAAAGGTCAGCGTTGTTGCTATTGTTATATTGTGATCAAGTTGACCTGTCAATACTCTTGTCCTTTTCCAGTGCGGTAGTGCTGGTAATAAGTGAGGCTTTAAAAGGTCACGCAAATCATAGTCGCTTCCCATGCCCACCACAAGGTTGTGTCCCCCCACATCACGCCAAATGATGTGTGGCTTTCTTTATTCATTCATATGGGTGCTATAATATGAATGGGCTATACTGTATAACACAAAGTGAACTCCCACGGAATAGGGACATTAAGGAGTTTTTACTCGTGACAAATTGTAAGAGAGTGATCCCTTCTGTATTTTTTCCTCTATTTTCAGGGTTTACCTCCATTAGCCTAATAGTTAATGTGTTGGCTCCAGATCAAGTGTCCCAGGTTCAAGCACTGGCTAGCACTGCATTGTGTTCTTGGGCATGACACTTAAATTACTCTCACAGTACCTCTCATCGCCCAGGTGTACAACTGAGTACCAGTGAATTAATGCTGGGGGTAACCCTGCAATGGCCAAGCATCCCATTCAGGGGGAGTAGAAATACTCCTAGTCACTGCATGCTACAGAAATTGGGATAAGCTCCTACAGTGATAGTAATAATAAGGACCATTGGCCTGATGTGGTCTTAACCCCCTTTACCTATTGTAGTCCTCTTCCTGATATAACATACCCAGTCTTCATCTATTTTAAGGGAGTTTTCTTCCAGTGCTAAAGCTTTCTGTTCATCATAAAAGTCCTGCAAAGCTGCCAGGGCATGCGGCGATAACTGAGGGATGTCGTCATCATCACTCTCATTGTCACTTCCCATTGGCTCTTTCTTCTAGAAGCAACAGTTTCATACATCAAAACATGGAGAGCCATAATGTAAACTACAGTAGCACACCAGCAATAATTATACTGTGTTTTTACCCAATATAAGGTTCAAACTAATTAAATATAAATTCTAACAACACTAAGAACATGGAAGCCATCATCCCCTCTCCCCTCCCTTCCCCACAGGCTGCAGGTTCCCACATAGCAACTGTGCAATCCAGTTTATTTTGAAGCTTAATTACTATTTAGTATATCTTTATTGTGATTCTGGCTGCCTGCCCCTTTTAACTTCCTAGTTATTTAAGGCAGCCAGACCCCCTATATCTATCTCTATGTATTTGAATAATTTATCTGCATGTAAGTAAGTTTATGGGGTAAATAAAATTGTTGTTGTTGTTGTTGTTGTTGTTTTATAATAGTTTGTAACTGATGATTTTCCGTGTATAAAATCAGCATTAATTTTTTGAGCACATAGAACTCGGTTAGTTTTTCAAAAACTGAAGTTCCACAAACAAAAACAAAAACAAAGTGGTAGTCAAGAGCTTGAAAACGAGTTTCTTAGGTAGATGAACCTTGGACAAGCAACAGACATGACAGCAGTCTGGGGACGTTCAACAATCTTAATGGAATTTATGGACGTTCTAGTGCTGACTGCGAGCTATTTGGTCCCAACAGGGTGACTCCTTCATAAAGATACCAGGGTGCTCATCAGAATGTTTTGAGAGAAAGCTTGAAAGGTTCCAGACTCATGCCTTGTGGATGTATTCCCACCATTTTTATAGGGGACTCCCCTTCCTATCCTGATCCACTGGCTTGTTAGCCTTAGAGTTGGCAGGAAGCAAAGCCCAAAGAGAATGCTTGTTTGTAAAGTACCAGTCAAATCGAAGCTTAAACATACCCCCCCCCCCCCCCGGGCATACCCCAGGCATTTGATACCTCTTCCTGCCCGGGAGGGAGGGCATTTGATTACCACTTATAGGGGGTGGGGAATTTGATCGCTAGCCTCGATTTCATGTTATGACCCGCGCTGATTCCACATGGGTCGATAAATCATGGCAGAGACAGCAGAGACAAACTTTGATGAATTCAAAGGAAAAGATTGGGTATTTGTGGCGGATTGGTTGAAAACCAAAGGCCTACATGAGCTGTGTTCTGTATTTGAAGGTGTTTAAGAACGATTTATATCTGTAATGTATAAATATGTGTTGTCTAATGAACCATGTCATCAAGGCTGCAGCCTAACAGGAGCCCGGCAACCTGGGGCACCCAAGAAAGTCCTTTGGGCTCCAAAATTTTTGCAGCAGCTCCCAAAACATTACCTGTTGGGCTCCTAACTTTTTGGCTTTTGCCCTTCTGGGCTCCTTGAAATATTGTTAGGTAACAGCCTTGCATGTTAACATGTACAGCTTCAGAAGCATAATAGAAGCTACTGAAAAGTTAAAACTACAGTAATCTGGTAATTTTCCCGGGTGTGGGGCATTTGAACAGCTTTTTGGCCCAGTGAGGTGGGGATTTGAACAAAAATTTTCCAAAAGTTCAAATGCCCGAGGGGTTGCCCAGGCAGGGGGGGGGGGGGGAAGGATGTTCAAGCTTCGATTTGACTGGTACATAAACCACCTCATATATTGCCAGACATTTTCAAGTCACGTCTCAGAACACCACTCACAAAAGAATGTCGCCTATAAGCTTTATATCTCATAGCTAGCACGTTTGGGAAACCTGTCCATTGTAATTAAGGCTAAGGACAATGTTCACTAGATCGCATCATCCCAGCATGATAGTGGCACCGCATGTAGCTTAAAGACAGAAGACGATTTTGTGAAGTTTTACAGTTCTTCAGACCAAACGCTGAGTAATAATGACACAAAATTCAAACTGACGCGTACGCACGTGCACAAATTAAAGATAGCCATTTTAAGGCATTTGATCGATCGTGCTGTCGCTAATGTCTGTTCAAACAAAAGGGAGCAGATTTTTCAATTTGAAAAAGAAAATAGCTGACGAGAAATTTTTCAATTAAGAAATCGACTTGTGGCGAGTACGTCTCAGAAACATTTACTGTAAGTGTAACATACCGTAACATACCTCATGGTCGTTTACACTCTGACAATCCGCCATGTTGAATTTCTGTAACCTGGCCTGCTATGTATACGCGTGGTCACTAAGCTTACTGATTGAGATTGAAAGTTTCCATAACGACAGTAATTAGCTCTAATAGTTTTATTTGTTCACATGCATATAAATGAAGTCGAAGAATCAGCTGGAAACGCCGTGAAATCCCCTTTTTGGATGTGTTAGGATAAATTTTGTGGTGTATCGGTCTCTGGCGTCCCATTTGGAGATGCCCTCCTCGGACAATAGCGAAATGGAGAACGCGCCCGATCTGTCGGTCAAGACGCCGGTAAAAATTTTGCGCGAAACGCCATTGAAGTACCAATCGAATGACCACATAAACAATCTACAAGAAGAAAAAGAAAATTTCCTCAAGTTCGGTAAGGTGCCGCGTTTCACATTCGCCGGAGCCGTGGACTGGTTGGGTATAAACAAGAAGAAAGCTGAGATTCGATTCGACTTTTTTCAAGAAGCGCGTTGCATTTTAGAGCGCGTGCGAGATGTTTATGGCAGCGGGGATGTGTTTCTGGACGCGGCATTTGGAGAGAAGATCTCACTTGGTCAAGCATCGCAGACAGTATTGCAGTATTTAAAATCACATGGTTTGGATGGCTCGTTAAGCGTTTTCTGGACAAGCGATCTTAACTGCAGTGGAAAGATGTTATGGCAGGGACCTAATGTGCGATACAATCGGCCGGAAGCACGAAAATTCACTCTATGGCTCAAGAAAAGCAATGAAAATGTGTACCTTAGAGAACATGGGATTAAAAGTTTGATGGATCATGAAATCGGCACGCATTTTGTATCCTTTTTGTGCTGACTTTTCATTTGACTGATTTGGAGTACTGTCAAAAGTTGAAATCTTTAGGGAGTATACATTATTAGATCTTTAATTTTTTGTTTTGCATTTGAAATATCCCAGTGAGATTAATTTAATCAAATTAAAATCCGGTTTCATGCTTCACCGCGGGCATCAATTTCTGTTGTGTAACAACGACTTGCAAAGTTCCAGTTTCTGGTGCTGGTAGATCAAAGAAGTGATGACCAGAAATCGACTTCTTGCTAAAATCTGCTGAAAAGGAATGCCAGTTTGATAGAAAATTTGGTTTCTAGTCACAGAATGAAGATTGGTGTGTCAAACACAAGATAAGAATCTACCGGTGTACAAAAATGCTCTCTTTGTATACATATTTCTGTTGTTTATACAGATGTCAAACCTAGTTCCTAGTTTTCTGGATACATCACGTCCAAACTTTTTCTGTAGCAATCGCGTGATGTCACGCAATCGTAAAGCCAACAAAACGTCATCTCGATTTGTCAAATGATGGGAAATTTTCCGTAGCCTACTTTAAAAGTCAGCTAGTTGCGAGGACGACCTGCAGAGAACCTATCAACTTAAAGTTGTCTCGATAACATAAGCTCCCTGTTGCAACATACTTATGGTAGTTTAGCAACAGCAAGTTTATATTCGGCGGATTTAGTAGAAAATTGTGACAATCGTAATTGGCATCATGAAGTAAACTGGTGATAAGGTTAAGTAATTTAATTAAAATTTATAAGTTGTCATCTCATCACACCAATTTCATTAACGTCATGAATACAATGGTTTCCGTTTATTGTAAATTATGGGAGTAAACTCAGTATATATCAACTTGAATGCCTTGACTTGTAATCCTTAGCTGCGTGCTATGAATGATGGTTTGCAGCCGTGGTTTTCCAACAGGAAAAGGTTTG
Source organism: Platygyra sinensis (assembly GCA_019787425.1). Classification (NCBI taxonomy): domain Eukaryota; kingdom Metazoa; phylum Cnidaria; class Anthozoa; order Scleractinia; family Merulinidae; genus Platygyra; species Platygyra sinensis. The sequence continues at coordinate 36,218 of JAHPZR010051207.1, read as the reverse complement.
ATTTGCGGACTCCTAGGTCTTACGCTGGTAGGGTAAATGAAGAAGGACTTGCGGCTATAAACACTATTTATCAGGCGCAAGTCAAGATGCTGTTTCTTCCCGCTCTACTGTACTGTACGTATCTTGAAACTGTGTTACTCACAGGTGTACGGGTTGTAAAGGGACGGGGTGGTTGTCAACTTCCTTTGGCCGTTTTTATACTAAAAACGCATTTCCCGCCTGGATGTAGCCTGCGAATACAGCCGCCTCTCATTTGCTTCCGCTGCTACATGCGAAACGCGGAGAGAGAGAGAGAGAGAGAGAGAATATAAAGACGGGCACAAGACCCCCCCCCCCCCAGGGGGGGCACTCCCAGAAAAATTGGGTGGAGGTGTGCGGCCCGCTTCCCAAAATCCTTACCTTATTTATGACCAAAATCTGCGATATTCCCTACCCTATTTATGACCTAAAAAAATTCCAAACCTGCGTAATAATTGGATGCCTGGTTCAGACCAATGTTAAACATGATAACCGTAAACATAATTTGTGAAGGTTTTTGTTGATTTTCGTATCGATAATGGTGAAAAAGTGGCTTCTCGGCTTAAAAAAATACCCCAAGAGACCATGACCATTTTCTCTTGCATATCCATATTAAGGCGAGAGTTAGGATAGGATAGGATAGGATAACTTTATTTAGACACGGTAAACTCATCAGTCACAACTATAAAAACCTAATTATTTACCAGAATTATTACAAATTATACAACGACTAGAACTACATTAAGTCTAAAATTACTCTAAATAATCAATAATTATAGCTATAGTATTAAATGACAAAATAAAACCTGCTTTACATGAGTGCCGTGTACAAAAATTCTAAATTTAACCTGATGAAAAGAGACGCTCGCGGCCAGCCCGGAACGCGCTAAGGGAGTCAGCCTGCCGCAACTCGATTGGTAAGCTATTCCAAAGAACTGCTCCAGAGTAACTGAAGCTATTCTTCATATAGTTTGTGTGTGGCTGTGGGATGGCTAGTTCATGATCAAAACGGCTGAAAAACCATAAAATGTAATAAGGCAAGGCCACGACAACAAACCAGTGAGTGCCGGATCCTGCGCAGACCTGGATGAGTAAAATTCTTTTGAGACTAACTGATAAACAGTAAGCTGATCCTAACGGCAAGGAGTAGAGAAAGAAACATATTTTACTCTTTATTTTATATCTTAATTCTGTTTCTTAATCTACTCCTTGCCGTTAGGATCAGCTTAACTGTTTATCAATTAGTCTGAAAAACCATACCCTTTGAGGCCGCACATACCTATATAGCCCATGTAAGGGAGTACCCCCCGGGCACAAGACGTATTATGCGGCTAGGCGAATCATCACTGGAAGTGCGTCGTTCAAGACGCATTTCGAAGGATAGTTCGTTTAGACATATAATGCGTCTTGTGCCCGTCTTTATACTAAAGACGTATAACCAGACGAACTACTAATGTTTGCCCATTATCCTTCTGGACGGATAATGCGTCCTCTAGTATAACAACGACCATTGTAAATCATCAACGATCTCACCCTAAATAAGGGAGTAATTTATCATTCATTGTGTTTCACAAATATATACTACAACAGTCGATTGCAAAATATTCCATTTTATGAGGTGAGTCCATGAAGCAGACCCTAGCCTAATTGAAAATCTGAAATGGGTTAAAATTGTACATAGTTAAAAAGGAATTGCTCTGTAATTTTCCGTAATTTTGTCACCTTTGTGTTTCAGATACTGCGTGTATGTCGACTGAAATGTCTTTCAAGGCACTTTTTGAGCATCTAGCAATGTATATATACGATCCAGAGCAGCGATGGAAGCAAGTGGTACGAGCCAAGCGCTGCCTGTCAGACTGTAGCGACATAGGGGGCTGTGGATACGACCAGTGTTATTTCGAAGGTATGTTCAGGGTGTGAGACAACACGAATGTGTTTGTCAACAATAACTGCACAAATTCTCGCGTGGCTAGTTTTCAGTTTTTCATGCGGTTGTCCTGTTATTGATCTTGATCTTGAATTTCGTCATAACATTGTCAAGTAGCTGTGGATCCGCAGACTACTTTGACAATGTTATGACGAAATTCATTGTCTAAAACAGGACAGACGCATGAAAAACTGACGTTTAGTTGTTTTTTACGATAACAAACTGTCAAATTGTCCGTTCTCGCTCGTTGCCGCATGGCATATATTATAAATTCACGTGTCTGTCCGCTTATTGACGATAAAAATTAGTCAATGAACGCGCGAGAATTTGTGCTGTTATCGTCAAAAAGCAACGTGACAAATTGACGTCAGCTTTTCATGCATCTGCCCTGGTATTGACAATGAACTTCATCATAGCATATTGTCAAAAAAGTATGTTGGATCCACAGCTGCTTTGAAATTGTTCTGACGAAATTCATGATCCATAACAAGACAGACGCATGAAGAACTGACGTCAATTTGAGGAAGATCGAGAAAGATCGTAAAACTTGTAAGCATAATAAATCGTGCGATAAATCGTGCGCCTGTCGAAACGTGGTTGCTATATGAAAGGAGTCGCGTAAACCCAAATCAAGCCGTTAGTTCTAATGCGGTTCCCAGCCTCTAAGAAATGTTAACTTTACGCGGTTAGACTTGAGGGTTCATGATCAGTTCACATTAGAATTCCCGTTCAACAGTGAAAGCAGGGGTTCCCGGTGAAAGACGGTACAATTTGGCCAAAAAAGGTAGAAAAAGTTATCAGTAATATAGTGACCTTTAAGTTTTTTTTCTATTGACATTTATACATGGCAAAGGTTGCCCATCCCGCCCACAGAGTGCTGGTGCTGGTGCATGTGATCACATTAATACAATGCAAAGTAATTAAAATCAAGCCGTTGCTCTTTTTTACTGTAGGAGCTGTCATGATTCTACGTCAAGTCAACGAGATCGATTTCAAGCTTCTGTACTCGGGAAAAATCTGCTGCGACGAACTCAGAAGAATTAGGCGCATCGCGCGCCAGGAATGCGTGAAGTTACCTCACTTTCTTAGGGACATAGTGTCTTACAAGAAAACCCTGAACCAAATTGCTTTAATGAATGGACTCATACAAAAAATAAGTAGACCTTTATCCTCGTGTCGAAACGTCGCCCGGCCAAAAGAGCGGAAAAGGAAACCATTCACTTCGCCGAAAGATCGAAGTTCATGTTGTCCTTCAAGATCTCGGAGCGGTCTGTCTTTTTCAACAACGCGTCCTAGGATTTTATCCCGACGATCCAACATCTACAGACGGCTGTGTACGAGTGCTGCGTCCTTTGCTCCGTTGTCATAGCAACGTGACTTGGTGTCTGTAAGGGTTTGTGGGTGTGTTGTCTTAGTTCCAAGTGTGTGAGTGTGATAAGAAGTGACGAAGAAAAATAAAGTGAGTATGCAAGCACTGACGAAAAAAATGAAATAAGTGTGGTAAGAACTGACGAAAAAATAAGCGATTTAATTTTTGGTTTATACGTCAGTACAGTTTTGATAAGCAGGATTCTGTCTGAGAATAAAAATTCATATTGCTGATGGTCTGAGTGTGTTCACAGAGATTTGCGACAAATTATAATAATTATAATAAGGAGAAACAATCTCTCCAAATTCAATAACTACGCTTGAAAACGGCGTGGAATAAAAAGGAAAGAAAGTAAACTGGAGTTTCGACTGCCGCTATTTCCAAACCCGCCCCTCAGGGTCCTCCCGCAGCTGCGGCGTCAAATGCATTGCATAACTCAGCCTCTTTCGTCAAACGCCTGCTACAGCGAGTCCAATTCTCGCCTCGGGAGAAATGAGTGTGATTGGCCGTGGTGATCTGGGTAACACCACTTTTTCAGGCCAGTCAGCGGAGTATGCCAAAAAAATTAAAAATCCAATATGGGGGCCAGGATTTCACGAGCAACTCGTTTCATAAAGAAACCTCTTGAAACGCAACGGAAAGTGGATAAAATACTGGAAAACAAACCAAAAGTAGCTCCAAGTCATCCCAGCTCCCAGGCTGTATTAGCTGATGCGCGAAAACGTGAGTATTTTGAGCAAATTTTACCTTGCAACTCGTCGCAAGGTGTCACACGCTCCCACCGGCGCGGGTGCAGTTACAGTTTGATTTCAACTATTAGAGTTTTAACTTAATTCCATTATCTGTCCAAATAGATATCGCAGATAAAAGTTTAAAAAATTTCTGTATGTTTAAATGCGTGACATAATTTATTTCTTTTTATCATAAATCCAATCAACATAATGTAGGCTTTGCAGTTTACGAATTATGACATAACCATTCCACTTAGTTCCCGCCGTGTCTTCCCGGCAATGACACTCTTCAAAAGGACGGGGTTGATCGTTGTACCTTTTAGGAGGGTGGCACAAGGAGGGGGGGGGGGGGGGGGGGGGTGTCTCTGTATCACGGATCGCGGATATAAAAATTTCGTTTTCCCAAAACGCGAAAATAAGCAAGAAAGATACTTTTTGTAACAAACTCTTCTTATACTAGAAAAAAAAAATTGCGAGTGGTTAAGTCAAGGCTCCATATTACAAATTGCATACCTAAGTAACTCTGCATAGACGACTCTGACCATTTGTAGGACTTGCATCTGAAAATCATGTAGAGGAGAGTGGTAAAATCATGAAATTATCAGTTAATAATTCTGGTTCTTCGCAGGTCAAGCAAAACCTTCAGGTCACAAGTCACGAAGAATAATTTCCTAAATTTGTGTTTCACGGAAAATGAAATCAATCAATCTTGCATCATGAAAATACCCGTGCACAACCCTCTTTTAGGGTTTAGAAAGTGTACATGTATTAATCTTAGGTCAGATATGGTACTCTTAAGGTGAATTATTGACAACAGTCATAAATTTTCTGGAACTTCCCAATTTAATTTTAGTCTAAAATATTCAGTGACTTTATCTAACTTTTATTTCCAGGAAATGAGGAACTGTTTAAAGCAAGAGATAGAAAAGATGATAAGTTCTTAGGTCGACTCAAAGATTTCAAAATTGATACACTGGAGTCTCCAGCACAAAAGGTAAGAGTTTTAAGACAGCAATATCTCCTGAGTAGATTATTTTCTTTATTCTTATCACTTTTCTCTTAAAATGTATTGATAGCATAAGAAGAGAAACTGGATTTTAATCACTCTTGGAAGAGGCAAGACTCTGTACCTCAGTGGTTTTAAAATGATTTTTCTTAGGTTGTGCTCTGTAAGATCATGACTGGCATCTTCTATTCCTGCTAATCCATTTCTTGGTTTTCGAAAGAATGGGGATTGCATAATGAATGAAGAAATACAATTCTCCTCTAAACCAGGGTTGTCAAATTGAAAAAAAAGTAGCAGTGGAAATTGAGCCAGAGCATTATCTCATTGCGATAACGGCAGCCTTGTGGAGTGGGGGGAGCACCCCTGCCCCTTCTGCAGAGAAGAATGGGGAGCTTCCCCCTGAAAATTTTGAAAATCAGGGTGTCTTGATTAAATGAAGTTTATTCCAAATTTTAGTATAAATAATTTTTGAAAGGCTGCAGAAAGCATTTTATATTTCATTGTCTCTCGGGTAGTTTCCAAAACTCTTTACAGAATGAGTCAACAGACTTTGTAATTGAGATTTTGGGAAATATTTTGGCTGGTTAAATCAAAAGTCCAGGGCTCCCAAAAAAGTTGAATTCCAGCTTACTTTCAGACAAACAGCTCTCACATTTTACTTGCCCTGGACAAGTCTTAGTTTCCTTTTTGTTACCCAGTTGACAGATGACTTGCCTGGGCCCTCTCCCAAGGGCAAGTGTGGATGAAAAGTTACTTGTCCCAGATCAGCCTGCTTAGCGAGCATTCTTGTATGAAGAGCTTTTTCCGCATTCTCGCTGCATTCAAATAATAGCCCCAGACGACCCGAGGACTATTTTTTTTTCAGCCTCAAATCTAGTTGTTAGTGTTCTTCATACCAATCTGCCCCATTATCAATAAAGCTGGGTTGGGTTTTAGGAAAGTAGGGAGAGCTTAGAGTAAAGACTGTTACAGGAAGATTTGCCATTGCAAGTGAAAAGGAATACATACAGTAAACCAGTTAGTCATGACTAAATGTGTTAAGTAATGGTGTAAGTAGCAAGTGGGTGCAGTTAGCGCAGAATATTTGTACACAAGCTGGTGATTTCAGGTAGAGGTGTGTGGACTAATTTGAAGCTTTGCGCAGCACAGACTAGTGTGATATTTGCTGGCCGGTATAGTGAATAAATAGGTCCAACCATGGTAGCTGGTATAGCTTAGAGCTAGTGCTAATATTTGTTATGAGAAAGAGCATGTTATTTTTTTCATTCCTAAAGTACTGCATGTTGTCATGATGAATACAAAGGTTGCATAACGTACAATTATTTCTAAAATGGTTACCTGCACATTTATGTCCAGCGAGATGATTTGCTTGATTTTGCATCATTTTGTGATAATTTTGCTTACTGCAACAATTCCAGTCACCAGTTCACTCATTGGTGAACTCTTTAACCAATCAAAACACTTGACACCTCTTTCAGCCAATCACAAGAGGCGACGAAACAAAAAGGAATTTACCCATGTCTCGTGAGGCACGGGGACCTGCTGAAATCAGCCACGTGCCTAAGGGAAAAATAACCAACGCTCAGTTGTCGGAACTGTTTGCCAAAAGACTGGAAGACCCCGACACATGGACAGCAGAGACGCTGGCTAAACATTATCAACTCGACTTGGAAGCCTTGTCTGCGGTTTTGATATTCTATAGTGACTATGCAATTGTTAAGAAAAGAGACTTACCCAGACCGAAGGAGCCGACGTTTCTTGGTTGATATGGGCCTATATATTTGCTGTGGCTGGTGAATATGGATTGATGTCGCATGGCAGGGAAATAATTTGCGGTATCACATGATTGGTTACTTAACAGTGTCGATATACCGTCGTTGAACATTTCCTTGGAAAAAAACGGTATGAATTCCAGGCTATTCCAGTTTGTGCCTTGTTTACCTCAGTTTGACTGACTTCAATCGTTTCTGTTTGGATAATGAAAAATGTGGTATCGGTGATGCAACGCTCGAGTGCAGTCGATGGTTCGGTGATGGAAAACAAGTCGATTCAATAAAGGCAAACATTATACACATCATCTCTTAGTCAAGTTTTGCAGAAACACCGGTAACTGCAAGTTATCTTTGTTGAAAAAAAAGAAAAGATTCTCTGTTCGTTCAACCTTACCTTTTAACCTTTTACTGAACATTACCGAGTGGGCATGTTACTCGATATCAAAGTATTGCTAATTACGAAGACGACCTGTTATCCGTGAGAACCGGACATAATCCTTTTTCAAAGAATAAAGGAGAGAGAGCAAAGAGACCGGAAAACGTTGGTTATTTAAGCTTTTAATGGCCCAGCGGTATCTTTTCATTGTGAAGTGCTTTTTCTTCCCCGTCTGTGACTCAAGGTAACAGTAATGGAGCTCATGGAGGGTTTTTTATGCAACTGACCCACAATTACTCCCACCGGACCTAGCGTGTGAAACTTTCCATGCACTGGCAAAAATAAACTGCTACGTTACGAAACCGACTTTGCTTCGGTTTTCTTTCGTAAGTTAAAATTAAAAGGAAAATTCAGTTGATAATTTTCCCGCGGTTTTTTTAAGCTGTAAAATCCAAGCCCGTTATAGCAGAATTTCTTGGTTCCTTTCCAGTAGGTTTATCGGTTTATCGTCGAATGTGTGCCAGAGCTCGGTGCTGAAGTCCAGCTCCTTTAGTTTGAAGCACTGAGGGCATTCATAGTGATAACTCTCTCGGATAGAGTGCTTTTATATCCAGCATTCCAGGAATGTACGAAGGTACATAAACACTGAAAAGTGGCTTAAAATGCGCCGGGACGCATTTCAGGGGAGAGGTCCGGAAAACATTCAGTTTTAGAATCGAAAATGCACCAACGCATTTCGACAGAATTTTGCGCTCACTCAGCTTTGACTTTTTTGGAATTTGTATTTTATTGATAAATGTGAGAGCCAAGAACCTTGACAATTCAATTCTCCAGATATGTCCAGGATTGAACGCTAATGAGATCCAAATTCCTTATGATGAGCAACACAAAGTTTCCTCATTGGTAAAAAGTCACCAAAACACGCACAATTGTGTCAAATATGAAGTACTAATCAAACAATACTTGCATTCAATCCTGGACATACCGGTAAGTGTAATTCAGGGGGTTTAAGTCCGTTATTGTAATCAGTAATTGATATTGCGGTTATGTATGATAATCTGCTTGGCTTCATTCTGTACGTGAAGAAATCTTTACTCAGCAATTTAAGACATTTTTTGTGTTTCCAAGATATTTCCTGGGGGAAATCTTTAGCGTCACGTATCTGCAGGTAAATAAGGTAGATCATGTGGGCGGTTGGTGAAATACTTTACAGAATGAAAACTTCGGTAAATGCGGCTTAACCAGTGTGACTCGAGTGAAAACAGAGATATTCACATGATGTTGGTCATTCTTGAAAACAAAATATCCAGACATTCCTTTGATATTGTAAACATTTCAGCACCAGACTCTCTTATGACCACATGTGACTAGAACTCGCCCATTTTATCTGATTAGAGTTTAATGGCATGAAATATCATAAACAAATTTTGAAGCTAAAAAAACACACAGTGGAAGGAAAGAGGTCATTTTGTTTAGCACTCTAAAACTGACAGTGTATAGCCGGCGGAGAAAAACAGAACGAAACAAGCACAGCGTTAATTCGTCAACAATACTTGTTATTGGGCATTTGTTGGTCTGTAGATTCTTAGTACTTTTAGTTTCTAAATGACAATAAAAAAGAATTTCACTTTACATGTACTTTGCTGGAAGGCATGTGAGGCGGATATTTGTAATTAAGTAGCCCTGACTGTCAGTCAGACCCGAAGACTCCGAGATTCTTATTAAGATAATACTTCAGATAAGGATAATTGAATAAAACATGTCGCCAAGAGTTTAGACTTCTTGTCAGGAAGTAGCATGTCAGAGCACGTGCGTTTAACACTGGTGATCTCAGCGATTTCCGATTTCTGCTTGCTTTCTCCATCTCGCGGGGTGATAAATTTTCGTTTTTGGGAAAAATCTTCGCCAAAACTCTTGGAAGCGTTTCCTATCTTTTTCTCATCCAGCTCAAACTGGCACGTGTTATAGAGTACGCTGAAAATTTGCACGTGATCACCATGCATGATGCGCGATTTTTCTAAGCGACGCCGCCGATGAAAATGACGGTGGGCTCAGTCGTATTGAGCAAGGTCCACCATAAGCCCTACGCACAATTATCTGCAGCTTGCGTGGAATCTTGTTTACGAAGTTTCTAACAGGAAGACATTCCAGGAAATTGTCTTAGAATGTGTCTGTTTGCCTTTGGCATCTACTCTTGACCCGTTTTATCGCTAACACCGTTATAAAGCTTCGGTGATTCAAAGCGGCCTTTTTAATTTCTCTTCCAGCAATATCGGCGCTTTAATATTATCTTCTCAGACGAGCAAGTCTTAATTAAGATGAAGAAACTGATCTCGAAAATGATCTTTCCAATTTCTAAGTTAATTCGCATGTGACTAGCACCCATACAAGACCATATTTCAGAATTTCAAGAATTTTGTTTTGGATAACCTTTTCTTAATTACCTTTTTTCCACTAATTAGTGGTTGGCATGATAATTTCTCGTTTTTTTTTTCACCTATTACTCTCGAAAAATCATCTTTCAGCGCACGTGATCCTTCCGAGCTGTCCGTGTCAAACTCCTTCACCTCGTGTTTTCGCGCTTCACCGCTAAAATTCATGCGCCGAAGGATCTCTCGATTCCCTTCTGTAACGAGCGCATCCAGAGCTTAGTGGGGCGCGCGCGCGCGGTGTTCTCTCGCGCGACGTCTCGTGACAAATACTGCTAGTCTTGCTAAACGGCCTAACGCGCCTAACATCGCTATATCTATATATCGTATATTCTACCAAAAGTACACAAATTAAATTGTCGCCTCAAGGATGTTTAATCATCCTTTGTAACAATAATCTACTTAACGCCCTCTCATGATTAAATCAAATACCTTATCCCTATCTTGCCCCTCCCCATCCGCTAAATTTGGAACCGGAAGGTAGTAAAGTCAGTTTGCCTTTACTTTTCAGTATTTTAGCTGCGTCAGAGCGAGCTTTGGAATAGGAAATCGCTGCTTTTCGTTTCTACTGGACTGTTGCGTACAAAGGTCAGCAAAAGAAACTAGAAAGTTCGATTTACTTCCGTTTCTCTTCCCAGTTCTTCACGGAACAGACTTCCGTTCTGTGGCTTTTGCAATGTTCACTTGCAATATGTTGACGGTCTTCTGTTTCGGAAAGTGATTGCTGAAAGAACTTCGATCGGGTTATTTCGGAAGAAATTAGTTTTGAACTCTTTTTAGAAGTTTATATGTACAAAAGTTAGGCGAGGGTTTTAGAAGTAAATCTGATCAAACTCCATATTCAAAGCCAGTTATAGAGTCGAACATCACTCCCTTTTATTTCGAACTCGGTTTATATATCTTGAAATGAAGCATAGCTCCATCTTTCTGTAGCTAAACCACACACAACCCAAACGAATCAATCGAAACGTCAGCTTTCGACTCTCTTTCACGGTGGCCAATTCACACTATCAACTCAGTTGATAAAACCAAATTATCTTGTAATACTCCCCACCGACGCAGCACCACAGTTTAGAAACTTACCCCCTTTATATTTCGAACAGCAAGCTATCTCGAAATCAAACCATTTTCCCTTGTATATAAATTATATACTGTTTCTATCTTCTTTCGCGTCCCACCATCTAGAAGGTTTTTTCCCTTTATGGGGTTCAAGTGTACAGTCCAACGCGTATCGTTCAATAACACAGGGATCCAAAAGATGCCACTCAAGTTGTGGAAACCACAAGCCCTGAACTAGTGGTTCGGAACGAAATTAAACTCTTCGCCTTCTTTTATGAAACCGAAACAGGCGTCATTGCCTGGGGTGATATTGGCGATAATTTCCTCCGTATTTACCAGTGGTTGGTCACTGACCAGACTGCTAAAGCAACATATTTGGGAAGATAGCTAAACCGGAGGTCAAGCTATTTTTAGCTATCCGGTAGTCTCGATCTTTCGAGTTATTTATTGAATGATAACGAAATGCCAGTTGCTTCAAACGCGCGTTGATCCAGAACTTTTAGCAGTTTTTTAAAACAATTTCTTCTGGCTTGTGCTTCGTAATGCTGTAGTTCTTTTCCATCTTTGTAGAGGTTTATCTTCTATTTGAAGTTTAGTTTGGTTGTCTAAAATCTCAGTTTCAAAGAAAAAGCCCCCTCTGCATATGCAAACCTATGCAACAGGGAACTTTGTTCGCTCCTCTGAATTTTTTTTTACACTATTTTGTAGTAACTGAATCAGATGGTTTTTTTTATTACCCAGTCATTAGACTTGATGGCAGGTGGAAATGCTAAAATGTAGGTTATCATCTCAACTGCGGCTTAGCAGCGGAACCGTGCCCAATTCTTCAAAGCCGCGCGTTTGTGGAAACACAGTTCGAGAGTTGACTTCAATTCAAGGCTCTCTCGAAAGAAAAGAAAGCCTGGGATGGAGGTTTAGCTGGTCACGCAATACTTTCTGCTTGTGACATGGTCATCTTTGCTTAGAGATTTCGTGACCAGCAAAACTTTATTCGTCATGCTGCTTATATGTAGCATAGTCATCTTTGCTTAAAGATTGCGTGACCAGCGAAACTTGATTCATCATCACCATCATGATTAAAATATTTACCCTTTTTTATGTCCAAATTCTCTTTACTCTTTCCACTAGTTTGTATAATTCACCACTGGAGAAATGAAATACTCTTCCGGATCAGATTCACAACTTTATAAGGTGGGGAGATAATAGGCAAGCCATTGCACCCATGAAATAGCACATGTAAAATCAAAACAACACACCAATACACTTCTGTCCTTTTGTCAACAATTTATTTTCCCTCCTTCTTTGCTATGATGAGTAAAGGAAACTTTCTTTTTCCCTTGGAAAACTCAACAGTGTTATAAATTAAAGCTATACAAAGACTTTTGAACAGAAACATTATCACTTATCACTTAAAATTCAATACCTTTATGAGAAATGAAAAGTGAAATACTCATTTCAAATGTATGACATAAGTACCAGCCCCCTTTGGGGTTACAAAATGTAGAAAAGGAAAATATACCTCCTCTTAAAAAAAGGTCTCTGGTAAGTGTTTCGTGTTAAAGTGTTTGTGCTACAAGTTTCACTTTAAGGCAAACAATGCATGATATAACTTGGTTTGACAGAATTAAAATTTTCATAAATTTACCATTGTGGGACAAAGGTGGTCTAGTAAAATCATGGAACTGAATAAGCTACATCAAGTGTGGTGCTTGCATGCCCGACATGTAAGCAACCTATTGTTAGCTGCTGGTACTGTCTGGGAAACTGTTGCACACCATGTGACTATTGCTAGCTAGCTGAGGACTGTTCCCATGAAAAGAAGTCAATTTTGACTTGCCACATGTTGGTGGTTCCACAGTCGTCAGCAGTGCAACAGTGACATTGACAACTACACTGGACTGCACATATCCCACTATTTTAAAGACTCTGGTGTGATACTACAAAATTAACTGAGCAATTCAGAGTAAAATTTGAGTAATAATGAGAAAGAAGTATAGCTGTAGACATTGCAGGATTTCTCATAGATAATAATTGAAGTTAAAAAAAAATTGGAAAATGAGACCTCAGTGAAAAAGAAACAGGTAAGAAAGTGAAAGGGAAATGTCAAACTCTAACTAAAGTTAAATTTACATATTCCCTTCCATAACACAAGACTATTAACTTGAACAATTGTGAGCTAATATTACTGTCCACCTCATGTTTACACTTAACAGCTACAAATATATGACTGGAGACAGATCAGACTTGGTACATTAAACATAGACAGGTTCTTTGCTAGTGTCACTGCCGCTGTCATCAGAAGAATATCTGCGCGCTGATGCGTAGCTGTTTCCACCGTCATCAAAAAACCTTCTAAAAGTGAACTCATAGAAGGCATGCTCAGGGTGTCGGCCCTGTCTGGGTGGTACTGGCTCACTCTCAACAGGAGCAGCTTCTTCATCACTGCTCATTCTCTCAGATTCATCAACTGGATCAAAGTTGGATATGTCCGTTGGGGAGGAGATCTGCGGACGGTATGGCGCTTGTATGCGACGCACACCATAGGCCCAGTCCACATTAGCAAAGAAAGGGTGTTGTTTGATTTCTTCAATTCCATTTGCCCCAAGTCTTCTGTCTGGACTTGTGCAGAGCTTCAAGATCAAGTCTCTGGCCTCCCAGCTAAGGGACGACTGCCTGGGGACATGTAGTGTTTTTTCCCAGTTGATGACCTACACACACAAAAAAAATGTTACAGCCATTACTGATTGGTACAAACGAAACAGTCCACAAAGAGGGGTATTCTCCGACTTGTTGGGAAGCTATAAATAAAATAAATAAATAAAATGACAATTTTTATAGTGCCCTATCCAAAAGCCCTAAGGCGCTTTACAATCAAGGTAAAAAAGTTAAAAATACTTATTAAGCATAATCATTCATTAAAATAGTGTTTAAAAAGATAAATTTTAACATTACGCTTAAAAGTGTTGAGATGTGCACTGCATTTTATGATCTCAGTAACGTCATTCCACAGCTTAGGTGCACAAACAGAAAAAGTGCGATCACCATAAGATTTTAACTTAGAATGAGGAATCGCTAACAAGTTCCTACTCGATGATCGTAAAGACCTATAGCTATATGGAGTGAGGGGGGAAGTACAGAGGGGTTTATATGTTAGCATTGGTAATAAATTGGAAATGAGCTAAGAAGAAACAGCTATGACGATTTTTTTTCTAGTTTGTGACAGAAATAGAAGTAATATGAAACTGTTGCAAAGAAATAATAAAATATAGAACTTGGATAGTAAACACAGCACAGATCCCAGCTGCATGGGGAGGGGCTGTCAAAGCAGAATTTTGACTACAACTAAGGGACAACCAGCATATCTCATTGCAATGACCAAACTTTGCTACCACTGAGAGAAAGATCTGAATAACAGAAAAAGAGTGTTGTAACTTTGCAAAATTACCAGTGTTTTCTTACCTTGAGCTGAGTGTCTGCAGGTGTGGAGGCAAGAAATGGTGGGTGTCCAACAAGCATCTCATACATTATCACTCCAACAGACCACCAATCACAAAGCTGTGTGTAACCACTCCTTTGTAATACCTCTGGTGCAATGTAGTTGGGTGTGCCCACTAAGGAATGGGCAAGACTCCTCATGTGCTTACGAAAGTGCCGCTTTTCCAGTGGCTTCATTTCTAAAAGTGACTTCTGCATCAGGCGACCATTCCACTCAGGAGGAAGATCCCATGGGAGCATGCCATACTCCATACTTGGCTGCCTGTCATGACCATCCTTCTCGTAATATTTGCTGTCATGTGTCCAGCGAAAACCAGTGCAAAGACCAAAGTCTGTCAGTTTGATGTGACCATCTTTATCTATCAACACATTGTCAGGTTTGATATCACGATGAACAAACCCCATTCGGTGCACTGACTCAATCGCTAGCACAAGTTCAGCAATGTAGAATCTTGCAAGATCCTCTGGAAATATTTCAAATTTAATCAAAAGACTCATCAGGTCTCCACCTGGAATGTAGTCCATCACAAAATACAAGAATTTTTCATCTTGAAATGAATAATACAACTTTACAACCCATTCATTGTCTGCCTCTGCAAGAATGTCTCTTTCAGCTTTAACATGAGCTACCTGGTTGCGTTTCAGGACCTCAGTTTTCCGCAAAATTTTCATTGCGTACAACATGTTTGTGTCTACTTTTCTGACAAGCCATACTTCTCCAAATGCACCAGTCCCGATTTTGTTTATTTTCTCAAACATTGTTATGTCCATTTTTGTTCGCTTTAAGCGGTTATAGTTGGTCTCTTTCTGCACTAGGATTTGCCTCATTTGGTTCCTAGCATCCTGAGAAAGTCCAACTTTTTGCATTTCCTCCTCTAACTGGAAACGTCTCTTCTGTCTTTCCTCTGTGTCTTTCATTAAATTTTCAAAGTGTTGTTCAAAGTAAAATTTTGTTGCTGCTGGAGAACATTTCTTTAGTTTTGAGTTTTTCTCTCTGAATTGTTTATATCTCTGCACTGGAGTGAGCATTTCCAAATCAGACTCAGACATTTGGTCATCATCTTCAGTCGTTGGTAGTCTGCTCTCCTGACCATCCATGGGTGGAATTGGAGGTCGTTTACGTGAATTAGGTGAGTCAAGACGGTAAACAACTGTCCCAGTTGGATTTGTCACCTTTGTTGGACCCTCAATTGTGAATGATGAGTCTGACAATGGTGATGGAGGCCCACTGTCATTATGTGAACTAGACCATGGCATTTCATCACTGATGGATCCAGAGTTTGATGATGTTTCTGTGTTCCAGGAGTGCCTCCACTGTTCTGGGGGTGGAGGAGGAACTGGTGATCGTGATGAAACACGAGGGATATGATTCTGCCAATTACTGCTCGTGTCTGACATGCTAACATCCGAACATGCGAATGGTCTTCTTGGTACAGGAGCATACGCAGGTGGAGGATGCAGAGTTGGGTCAAATGACTGCACAAAGTGTGGCACTGGAGCCTGGGATGTACTTGGTGCAGGAGAGTGACATAACACATCACTGCTGTGTGCTCCTTGAACAACACCAGGGTGTTGAGGAGAAGTTTGACAAAATTGTCCTTCATTTGATGGTTGGATGCTTCCAGATGAACTTGTTGGAAAATTAGTTTGAACAAGTATGTTGAAGGACATTGCATTTGTCCCACTTGACACTACATTTGCACAGGTTGCTCCCATTCTCCCCCCTTGAAAGTTCTCGGTACCAGAATTGTTTCCAGTTAAAGTAAGGTTTGCAGTTACATGAAATTGAGGTGGTGGAGCACTGTTAACATGTTGAGTTTGATTTTGACTGATTCCTTGAACTGGTTTTGCACCAGATACAGTCACTGGTTTCCATCCCAGTTGCATATTTGGACCAGTTCGCTCCACGTATCTTTGCTGAGGAGGTGCTTGCATGTGAGCACCTTGCCAAGGTTGTGGGGCAACCAGTGCAGTGTTCCTTTGGACGTGCCATTCAGCCCTTGTGGCCTCTGTTGAAGTTGCCCTTCCACTAGCTTGTCCACTTACATTTGTCACTGTACTCTTTAGAGTAGGATGTCCCAGTGGCACTGCACTTTCCATGCCCATCATGGGGGACTCAGCTCGCTTAGGACTGTTCAGGGATTCTTCTGAGCCCTTCCATGAAATGCGATGGACTGCAGCATTATAAGGAGGAGGGAGTTGTGCGCGATTATTATTTGAAGCATTGGAGCCAAAATTAACTCTGTTGTAGCCTTGCGCCGTTGCCAGCTGTGTAAGGATGTCTAGTGATTCCTCCAAAGGCCTGTTAGAAGTCAGTCTTATAGCTTCAGTGGCTGTCTCCTGAAATATGAGATCACATTGAACTGTCAGATTTACGTCATGTAACATTTTGAAATGTAATTAACCCAGAAAAACAGAAATAGAAAACATGTGTTTCAAGGCATAGCATGGATTTCAATCAACTGGTCAACATCAAAGATTTTCCGGGATTTCAAAAATGTCTCGTAATTTGATATTCAATCATCATATTTTAGAGCTATTTTTAAGCAGAAGCATATCACATGGGTTCTCAAGTTATGAAAACTCAGGGCTTCGAGCTCCTTCCCTCATGTTCACTTGAGGTTGTGCACTCGGAGACAACAAAGAATAGCTAAACTTTTAGAACCTTTCGATTTGAAACGCATGATCGTTCACTTGTATCCGTTCTCACGTGCATTTATCCGCGTGAGTGAAAGGAAGGCATGAAGTTAACGACAGCTATTCAAAGCAACAAAAAAAAAAGCCAGAGACCGAAAAGAATCTACAGGAGCCAGCCCTTTGACCCGAGTTTCCGGGCAAACTACAATCAAACTCTGAAGCAAAGTTACAACTTGGCACAGAGTTGAAATGCTTGTCATAATGCCAGGCAGCGGATGTTGAAATATAACGCGAAATCCACCGGCGGAGAAAAAAACACGGGATAGAAGATGCGATCGAGGGGCTAAGCATTAAATGAAAATATAGAAAAGGTACCCGTAAGTATAATGACATCTGCTGCAAATCGAGTGATTGCAGGAGAAGCGACGTAATGGGAAACAAAAGAAATCCCTCTTGTGTATTTTATAGAGACATAAATATACGACATACATGAACGGTATGAATTTATCGTTGTAAACCCGTTGACGCGACGAAAAGCCTTTGCAGCGAAGCTATTGTACACATGGAACATAAAATGAAACATTACGAACTTAAGAATACAATGACCTAATAGCAAAGAGCGTATTAAATTTAAGTAAAGTTTCCATGTTACGTACCTCATCGAAGCCCAGAGCCTTGAGTTGACTCAAAAACTGTTTGTTGATAGACTCTCCGCTTTCGGAGCAGGACGAATAGCCAGACTCTGTAGTCTCGAAGGGTTTTAAACTGCTCCTAATCTCAGCCAAAGCTTTGGCATGACTTATCCGGCGGCTTGAATTCTGTGCCATGGGCTTGGTTGTGTTTGGTTCTGCATGTTGTCCAACGGTTACCGAATTGGACCCGGCTGACGTCGCCGGTTGTTGTGAAATCCTGGTTGTTTCTGGTCGCTGCTGCTCAGGTTGCCTTTTTAGATGCCTCAAACTTTGCTTTATGTCCCGCAGCATTTGCTGGCTGTTGCCAACAAACGCGATTTTCCTCGCCGGTTCTCCTTCCCGCTCCGCCATTTTAGTCGAAGTTTATGTATGTGTCAATGTTTTCTTTGTGATCGCAGATTTGAGAAGCGTTGAATTCAAGTCGAACCACAATAAAGCCCTGTGTGAATGGCCTTATCTCGACAGATCCCAAAATAAAGTCTTGCAAGAGCCCGACCCTTCAGCGATGAAATTATCTTCGTTGATACGCCAGCTCAGGATTCTCAAATTCCATTGTTGAATAAGTGAGAATTCAGTTTCACGTTGACCACTTCTTAGTGGGAATATTGACGTAGAATCGTAATTTGGGCTCCCAGACGTTCTCTTGTCTGTGATGACTGTACTATAATAAAATATCGACACAACGAAGCTTGAGCGGAGATGAAACTAGTCTGTTAAAGATGAGAAGACTTGCTCACGCAATTGGATATTTGACATTCCACAAAAGACATCAAGGTATCGACTCACTCAGAAGTTATTACGACCCAAAATAACACTTCCGATCCGTGAGGGTAGAATTCGGAGAATCTTCAACAATATTTTCCCTCCGAGCTAAATCGCTTGGGTCCTCTCTGGCCCTGCACGATTTCCAAAACCTGTAGGAAAACAGAAATTGTTGAGGAGCCGTGATAAGGGACAGACAGATTAGCTTGCCAAATTTATTGTTTGCCGTGCGAAAGAATTAGAAAATGACATAGTCCACCCCTTTAGGACATAAAATTAACTTAATTGACACATAGCGATCGTGCCAGTCTGAAGCGTTGTGTGATTGGTCAACGGTTACTATAGAAACTTGATTAGGTCTGCAGACTTCATGCATAAATAGTAGTGTCAAATGATGCCATTTAAATTTTAACATTTTTTCTCTGCATTTTTAGCAAATTAATCCGAACACCATTTTGAGTGTTCGCGCTTGTTCTTTCTAATTCTTTTGGTCGCGTTTTGCAAATTAGTCATAGTACCACAAGGATGCAATAGCCCTCAAGAGAATATGCCAGACAAAACCGCGAATATGCAGTGTTATAGCGCGCCATACCGCGACATTCCAATATTATGAATAACATTTCAAATTTATTCACGAAATGTTGTTTGACCGTCTTTCGGAAGTAGAGTACAACGCGGCTCTTAAAAGAGGCCCTCCTCGCTACAGTAATTTAAAACCTTGTTGAATTACAAATCAACAGTTACAACAAGACTGATTGCTTTTTTAAGCCATTTTTTCTGAGAGCAATAGGAAGTCAGAATGCTCTAGGAAACAGGTCTGGCGAATGGCGAGAGCTTTCCGCATTATTGCTGTGAGTGAGTTGACAAATTCCGGAAATGTACAAGTTTTTGTGGCTTCCTCGCTTCCGGCAATGTGCTAGGGGAATTGAGGATTAAACTTGTTGTAAAACCTGTCCTTAACGATGCAAATCTACTAAACTCTGACTTAAGGCAGTGAAATAGCGCTGCATGCATCCCAGAGATAAAGTTTACGGAAGGGAAGTGAAAATTGCCTCGTAAACTCAAGAAATGATTTCGCGCTGTGATACCACACATGGAGATCAAACGATAAATGGTAATGCTCGCCAGTCACGCGAGCACAAATAACAAACCACGTGTGAACAGCTGAACACAGTCATTGGAAAATTATGTCTCGCACTCTTCTTGCAACTGTTCTTTTTTTGACTTTTTTACAGGGAAGCTGCATTCACTGTAAAACTATTTAAGACTTTTTCAAGATTTGGGAAAGACAAGAAAGCCGTTACCCCCTCGAGTGTACACCGCGCGCGTTCATCTCACGCCGAATTTACCGGCCGTCTCGTTGTCCTTCTCACTAGTTTGATAATGGATATAAAACGGAGAAAACGATAATCGATAAAGCTGAGTAGTTTTACCTGAGCTGGATAAGAAGATATTCTCGTGGCGTGCGTGTGATCCAATTTTCCTCTATGCACCAGCACTGGCTGTACGAAGGTGAAGTGTTTTTAAAACATTTGTTCACGCTTCATGTAATCTTACGAAAACCTGTGGTTACTTGTATGTACGCAAAACGTCCATATTAAGTACAGATCCGGCTCGACAGGAAGTTGGTATTGTCGTTGTGAAGGCAGGGAGCGTATTCTTACTCATAACATTACATTGCGTACGTAGGTGATCCGCCCGAGAGAATTTACAACCCCACTCATCAGCATATAAAACATCAACTCAACTGCGTAAAATTGTTTTGAAAGGGAATTAGGCTGTATTGACGTCAAAGGATACAGTAAAGAAACACAAAGAAGTACCGTTTAACTGTGTGATAACGTTGCTAAACAAATCGCTGTCGATCAATGTTGATTTAGGTGTTTTCAGGGCGTTATTAGTTTGACGTCACACTTGAGGGCGCGAGACAAGCGAACAATACCTGTTACAAAGAGGCTAGGGAAACAAATGAATATATGCTTGCTCGGACGATCTGCTTGATTAGATTAAAGTCAAAAGTGCTGCTAACTATTTGCGATAAAGCTGTGAAGGAATACAAGAGCTGGACTTCAGCATTTAAAACACTGGACCACCAGAGCAAAGAAATGCTTCCATCATTCGAATCCTTTTACGGTAACTTTACAGGTACACTGAAAACTGGCCGGTTTATATTTACATAACAAAAAGGAAAAACTTGTCTGTTTTGTGTACCATTTCAGTAACAATCACATATCAAGTGTGATTACTGACCCGGGCGAAAGAGTGGCATCAAACACATTAGAATGAAAACATAACATAACATCTATTTTGGTCGTTGACAGATAACCATCACCTTGTGACTGGCATACCCAAGCATGGTTGATTTAAGCCTTTTTAGTCTAATAAGGCTCAATGCATTTATTTGTCCTTGTTGGGTCTTGAAATCTGGTGATACTTCGAGACGATTTCTCCAGGCTTTTCAATTTTGTTCTTTTGGGTACAAATTGTTTAATTTGATCACTGTTTTTGTCCCATCAACGACTGATCAAATCAGTAGAGTATAAAGCGATTTTCAATAGAAAGTTCCAGGCTCTCGCATATTTATCTTGCTAGATAATGAATTGCGGTCTTTTTAAATCACAATCTGATAGCCTAGAATGGAACAGTTCATCTATTTTTGAAACGAATCTTCCTGTGGAAGAGTTTTCTAATCGGTAATGTAAAATATAACTGCGAACTGAACAGGTTTGTGAAATTCATGTCACATGATTTAGTCTGGAGTGGGTGTGACTAAGGCGCGCGCGCTTAAGAACAAATTCTATTTATAGTCATCATTTATACTGCGACATGTGACTGAATGGCAAGGAGGCAACAAACCATAGCGCCCATTCATGGGAAAGACTAAAAATAGATCGTAACGAATGGCGCTCGCTTCAGGCTCTGAAAATCAACATACGTAGTCACTGTGCCATGGACGATTTTCATAATAACATATTTTCGTTGTGTATTCAAATTTGCATTCCTGTATGGAAGAATCGAGGTATCTGCTCTGCCGAGATTAAAAAACGTCCCCCTCCGCGAATCAAGGGCCCACTCGGGTTCGAAACCGTTTACATTTCATGAATTAATTGTTCTCGTTTCCAGTGAACTCGCATTAATACGGTTCTTTGAGTGACAATCAAAAAATACCCTACATGTCAAGAAGAAAACAAGAACAATTCTCTGTGAAGGTAGATATAAAACATTTGTAACCAGGAAACACTCGCCAGCGCCATCCGAGTTATAACAAATTACTTTCACATGTGCTTTTACGACTTGATAATAAGGAAAACCGAACAAAATATTTTATTCCTTTAGAAAACAACTCTTAGGAAGCTTTCCCGTATTTCTGATAAAACTGAGGATTTGCACGACTCCCAGCTTCACTCGTACAAGTTGACCGCACGGATGTACTGAAACTGCCCGTCGTCAGTAGCCCCCTCAAATCGATCCGCTTTCCGTATGCTGCAAGCTTGTACGATTTAGTCAGTGCTTATTTTAGCAATGACCAGGTGGCTGGCATGAAATGTACTTATGGCAAATGACAGTAAAAAAGGCAGTTAAAACTAGAATTGATAACTGGCTGGCTAAATTTTAGGAACAACTTTTTCTGTTTTTTTCCTCGTAACTATGTAAAATTCACGGGTGAATCCCATGTACTGCATGCATATCATAGAGTTTAGGACAGTGTCCAAATACAGTGTCTAATTGCCGTGCTGGCTAATGCCTTCATGACGTATGACCTTCAGGGTGAGGTAGACGGGAAATGATTCGTTCACCAAACAGTGAGTCATGCCCTAACAAAATGAGTTATAATTGATTAACTCGAATCTTAAATTGCGAAAATGAAACCGGCGACTTAAGATGATAGAATTTCCGGTTGAGATTTTTTTGTTGTTTATAAATCCAGTTCTCGGAAAACAATATTATTGATGTCATTAGTGTTGCCGACGATATATATAAGATATTTAAGAGTTTTATCATCTACGTTTTCACATACATGCAAACAAGAGCTAGAAACATGAGTATACCTTCAACTTAATTATACCCCAAAAATTATCTCAGAGAAACGCGAGATCAGTGAAACAAAGATTAAAAATCTGGGGTTCCTAAAACGGGACCGAATCGACTGTTAGTAATTCTTGAAATTACTAGCTAAACTGTTTGACAAGTCAGTTACAATATCTACGCTAAACGACAACTTATGATGAAAGGTGCTTATTGTTCTTGTATCAGACAAGCATATATCAGAAGTAAATATTATTTTTAAAGGTCTTCTGGGAGCAAAGTCCAAAGGTAAATACGAGGGAATGGATTTTAAGTGACGCTTTCATGACACTACGATTGCTTTAAACCTCTCCATATGTCGTCAGTAATCTGCAAGTATTCAAAATATTGGACGGTCACTTAACTTATCACCCCGCGGGCAGGTTTATAACAAAGCTGAATGTGCGTTATTGCCCGACCGAAACAAAATAATAGGTTGCGATTTAAAGTAGTTCTATTATTGGGAAAGGAACTTTCTCAAAATAGCTTTAGGAATTTTAAAATCAAAATGAAATAAATAAACTTGACACTGTTTTTCTGTCTGGAGTTTTGTCATGCTTTACGGAGAACTTCAGAGCATGTCTGAAACATCTGTAACTCGAGATTCGTTGCGAAAAGCGGAAAAAAATTCCCTTACGTCTGTCTGACGATTCTGTAGACAACAATCAATCAAGCTCTCAGTGCAGAAATGCGTCATATGAGGACTAGAAGATGAGAAAAATTTGAGGCATCTATTTGCAGAAACGGCTGCTTTACACGAGACCTACAAAGACCTTGTCTTGTGACTTTGCAGAGTTTTTAAGTAACGAGTTAAGAGTCTTTTACACAAAGTGACAATCGCTTTTTCACTTCATTTAGTACCTAACTAAGTCAAATGGCTATTTAATTATGCAGGGTTATAGAGAAGGAAAAGGTGAATCAGCCCATGAAAGACAAAGAGAAAAGTAAATTATCTCAAGAGAAATTATAAGTAATACACAATTTACAATAATGAGAAAACAAGTGTTGACTTGACCATCGCGCTTTTATAAAATTTGTAGCAAGGATTCATCCACTGACCTTCCTTCTTTTTAGACTCTAACTTTGTTTTCTTTTTTTCTTTAAAAAAATAAGGGGTGACTTTAAACTCTTCCAAGTAAGATCAGCACAAAAAAAGTTCACAATGAAAAGCAAATGTACAAGCTATGCAGTACCTACAGAGTGAACCCTGCTTATTCGAACTCTGAGTGGAAAAGAAAAATAGCTCGCAACAGCGAGGATTCGAAAGAACATGGTCAGCATTAAAATATGAAAATAAGACCAATTAATATGTAATCAACATGATGCAGGCAATGTAGTTTTCTACTGATCAGGAGTCGGAAGACAACACCTGTGGACGAACGTTACAGGACAAGATTTTAAAAAGTGCAACTAGATTGTAGTTTTTGGTCTGACGTAATATTGTTGTTAATTTTTGAAGTTTGATATCCGGGGCGTACAGGGTTGATTTTAGGCCAAGGACAACAAAAATCATGGTGATAATAAATGACTAAAAACTGACGCGAAAATACATGGGAAGTGGGTTGAAGTTCCAGCCAGTCAGTCCAGCCGAGTTCGAAGTAGCGGGGTCCACATATAGTGATCAGGGGCACCCAACGACAATTTTCGGAAATATATCTGTTCGGAAGACGATTTGAGATCTAGAATTTTCGGGGCATTTTTTGTAAAATTTCTTGCTTGCCTGCTTCTCCTAAGATTTTCGAACATCTAAACTATGGTATAATTGCCTATTTTTAACGGATTTTTACCCTAAAAAGGTCACCTATAATTTTCGGGAGCCTTTTTTCTGGCTGAAATTTTCGAAAAGGTAAGTTTTGATCCCTGTAATTTTCGGATCACTAGACTTTCAGCTAGGAAATCCGAACAGATGAAAAATTTTTAGGGGATAAAAATATGCCTATATCTACCGTTTAAATACCAAAATACTTTCAACAATGCTATGTTTTAGTGGTTTTGAACTATATTCTCGTTGGGTGCCCCTGAGTGATCTATAGTTAGATTTACTGATTAGAAGCTAACCTTGTGTGGAAGTTTCCTATCCGGTATGCTGGCAGTAAATGATCATGATCAGATCATAAGCTTTGGTTCTAAAACCCGCGGCGATTGTCTTGCTTGCTAATCTGCATCAGCTAAGCTTTACTCGAGCTAAAAGGCCAGATGAGACAAAGGCGGCTAACATTCCACTCTAATTTTTCTAAGGTGCTGATTGGCGACTAATCGTGTTGTTTACCACACGCATTTAATTTTGTTCCAATCGGCTAGACGTGAAAAGCCTGTCAAAAAGCAATCTTCTATAGCTGATTGCTCTGATAAGCTCTAAATTCATCATGTGTTATTACAAAGTGTTAAAAGAAAAGGCTTGTTTTTATTGCCAGAAAAGGAAGAGTAAACAATAACTAGTTGTTACAGGAAAATTAATAAACCACGTGTTTAAGAGGTCAGTTCAGGATCATTAAAAATATGAAAAATAAAACTTGCTGACTGGCTGATTTGGTTTGACTAGAGCGGCCGTGTAGGGATATTTATTTTTTGCAAACTGATACGGGACACAGTCAGAGAGGCGCTGTAGTCGAGATTGTATAAATAACATTGCAAACGCGCCAGCCAAAATAATAATAAAATACCAATACGTTTGCATGCAACTATTTGATAAGCCAAGGAGATAGGTCTTAAAACATTTTTTTCAATCAATGAGAAATTTCCTTCATCTTTAAATTGACGTCATTTACCTGTCAAGTCTCTCATGACAGTCTTTTCTCGCCTCATACCTTAAGTTCAATCAACGTAAGCTAAAACTGAGAATCCCATCAGCAAAATATCTCTTTGGAGTTTCTTAAAATCGGTAATTTTTCTTTGATAACAGGAATTGTCAGGATAGTAATTGTACTGTGTGTGCCATTACCAATTTGCCATAGACAAGAAATAACCAATCAAAAGAAAGGAAATCTGTTGCCTCAACACTCGCGACGAGATGCATTGGAGTTGATCCGAGTTGGCACTCTGCTCATAGAAAATGTGGGAAAGTACACCTCAGTGTACTATAAAATAGTTTTTAACAAACAACGCAAAGAGTGACAGTGCAAAACGTGCAATTTTTAGTATTTTTATAAGGTCACAATTTTCTCTGTCAAGACCATCATGCAATCAATATCATGGCTTATCAATAAATACCGTTATCAAAGATAATAAACT
Organism: Platygyra sinensis; assembly: GCA_019787425.1. Classification (NCBI taxonomy): domain Eukaryota; kingdom Metazoa; phylum Cnidaria; class Anthozoa; order Scleractinia; family Merulinidae; genus Platygyra; species Platygyra sinensis. Next base: position 10,649 of record JAHPZR010051207.1, on the reverse strand, counting down.
AATCTGGGAGATACGCCGATTTGTAACAGAACATGATGAACTGATTCTTTAAAAAGAACATTACATGTGGCGTTTTTCGTGTCCCGTGCAATGTATCACAGCTTATCATGCACTCAAAAGTACCAACCGAACCAGACTAACTGGGATTGTGGCTCGTGAGACATCTTACTGATCTTCCTAGCTATCTCGGTTCTTGACCTAAGCCTGTAAATCTGCGCGTTCATGTGATTGTGGACGTGGAGCAACGCATGATCAACCGTGTAAGGAGTTATTTGAAGAAACTGACATGTACTGAACTGACAAGAAAAACCGAGAATCATGTTTATCCCTGAAACCGACCTAGTTCATTTCACAGAAAGCGAAATATAACCTCTACACGAGTCCTCTATATTCTATGCATACTGAGGACATCCAACGCGCAAGATCAATATTCAACTGATTCAAACTCAGTGTACCTCTTTGAAAGGTGTACTCGCTCTTACTAAGATTGTGAAGTGAATGTTCGAGTCATGCAGTTTAAGTCAGTAAGACGATGATAAAGTCAGTTTCACAAAATACTTTCAGTGAACTGCTATGCCAGCTCAATAAGACTTCATTAGTTTTTTTTAGAAGATGGCGAAGAAGCAGGGAAAATTGAACGAACTTGACTGGAGGCATTCAGAAGAGAATAATAACCAAAACAGATTCATTCACTGCAACGGACGCCCGGCGAGAACTTAGAGGTTACGCGGGGCGGCTTTATAACTGACCTGCAGATTTGGTAACACTGAAAAATCATGGGTGTAGCATGCCTATTTTAAGACAAATGCAAACAGATTTCCTTCAACAGTACCTTAAATAATTTTGAGTTTTCCACACTGCAAACGCTAACTGAAATATCCAATTTGGGAATATTTACCCTTCATATTGAATGCTCGACATCTGCTTTCAAGGAAGTGTTTGATATTAAACGTGGAAACAGAGGAGTGCGTAGTCCAAAGTTATTGAACAAACTAACAAAAGGCAATTCAGTCCTGTTATTATTTAAGTCACGTAAAGAGATTGCACTTGTTGACCTTTTGAATCGGAGTTTTCTTTGACATGCGCTGTCACGAAAAGGTTTCTCATCTGTGAAAATGCCAAGTCGTCTCAAACTAAAAATGTCATATTCTCAGGCACCTTTTTTACTTAACCGTGCGATACTTTTCTCAACAAAGAGCTCAAAATCGTTCTCAGCCGAGATTTACTGAATGCTGTGCATACGTAGTGAAGGATTACCCTTAAAATTTGTCGCATTCCGCTTGGTAAAAATAAACATCTGTATCTCCGAAGTGCTATTAAGGGCACACAGGGAGATAAGCAAAACCGCGACCTTGCGTCTTTTCCGAGTCGATCTTTGATCGAGGGCCAGACAAGTGTGTACGGTAGAAAAACAGTTGGAAAAATTCCTTAAATTTCTTGTCAGTATGGATTCATTAAAATTCTTTAAGAGTTTGTTTAAGTATCACGTACAGTGATCGTGCACGAATTCATTCATTCGTGCAACATTTTCAACCTCCTCCTGCAAACACAAGTAGGTATGTCTACAGCGAGCTATCTTGTCTGTCATCGAGAGGTAAACCCAGTTTACCGGTAGAAGCACGTGCGCGATATGAGTTGTACAAACATAGACTGGAAGGTACTGTGTCAAAATACAGTCACGTACTGAATGGCCAGCCGGCCAAACTAGGGGGGAGGGGTGGAGGGAAAGACTTACTTTCCAAACCCCAAGTTTCTCGCCAAAAAAGGATTTCAAAGTGTAGATCAGGTATAAGAGCTGATGCAATCTTTGGGAAAACCAAACACCAACTTATCTGAAAAACGCACATGTCCCAGCTTGCACCATGAGTTCTTCTCTGGTGATCCCGGGAGTGATACTCGTACTGATATGTATTTTGGTTTACATGTAATTTTACCAACAAGTTTTCCTCGAGTTGCGTTTTTAATTGCTTCGTTCTTTTTTTCTTCAACTTAGAACGTGTAGATCATTTATTTTAAATTGCGAACCTTTTTGCAAAATACCTTTTTTTTCTGAATTAGCCCCGAAGTCTGGATTATTTTTTCTTCAAGATACGTCAATTAATGTCACCACTGGTCAATAACGGTTTTAATGACCTCTCCACTGTAACCAGTCATCATCATAAGTAGGAAAATCGTTGTTGTTGCTGTCAGGCCCACGCTTAAAACATTTCATGTCTTATTCTTACTTGTTACTCGTAAAGCCAGTCTAGCATACCTTAGTCGAAGCGGGGGCGTGCAAAACTTGGAGTGGACACTGTAACAGCGCCGCAGACATGTCCAACCTTAGTGACTGTGTGTTGGAGATGCCCGAATTATAGCAGTAAGAATAGCACGTTTCTTAAGAGTGAAACAAACTGGGACATATCAGTCTGATGTAAAACTCTTCCATGTACAACGCTCTCATACTTGACTGATATAATACCTCTATTCTCAAGCCTCCTTTAATCGAAGTTTCTTAACTATTTTTGTAGAATGGAATTCCCTTCCCGAGCTACCTTGCGCGGTAACGCTGCTAAATTTGTCGTGTTATTTATACACTCTAGACACACTTTGCAGGGACATTCAAGATAAATGAGACTGATGACAACAGAACTGAACTTGAACTTGAGCTGTTTTAAGTAAATAGTTGCATCTAGCTAAATTGTTCTGTCTTCCGGTTTTTTGTAGCAATCCCTTTAAAACTGACAAAAAGATAGATGGACCATGAACGGTTTCGTTAAACTGACGAATGTTCTTGAACTGGATTGGAAAAAATGTGGTTTATACGGCACCGTCTTTTTTGGTATGTTTGGGGTCCTTGTGTCAGAACGTGTCTAAATGAGCTCTTCTTATGCTAAGGGCCCCCGTCAATCAGCTCAAAATCGTCGGTCTGTGACTGCAAAGAGAAAGTATTTCTTCAATTTTGACAATTTTATTTTATGCAATCACTCACTAAACTTAATAACCTCAAACTAGAGAGCCGATTACTCACTCAAAAGTACAAGATCATAAGCGCAAAACATCGGGGAGAGAATCTAAGCCAGCTCCACCAGCGTTTATCTCAACACTGAGAGTTAACTGTGAAAATGGTGCAATTTTTCTGGCTTCGGTGGTATCGTTAACTGAACATACTCGTGTCCTAATAGGTTTCTGTTATTTGTCAAGTACTCTTCTAAATGTCACTGAATTTTTATTTGTCGACGCTCATTTTTTAAGAAAAAGCAGGCCGAATTTAAAAGACATGACTCGGTCAGCGGAACGTTAAAAAAAAAAAGAAAAAGAATTGAAATCCCCGATTATCACCGAATGATCGACAGAGCTAACAGCTGCCGGGCAAATAATGTCAGAGTTTGCCACTTTTCGCTCTGGCGACTGAGGAACTGACTTAAAGTTGTCACATAGTTTTTAAAATGTTTCACTTACCTTCGTGTGGATCCAGCCCAATAGTTTTGTCAGAGATTAGACTGATTCTTTTATTCATGTGAACGCTTGTTCGTTCAGTTTTAAGTCTATTGAGGCTGCTATTTTCCACTCTACTTAGAATTCAAATTCTTTCTTTCAGTGCAGTTTCACAAGACTTTCCGGAATGCATTCTGAGTGTGCAACTCCTTGAGTGGTTTTCCTGTTTGGAATTTAAATTGTTTGCTTAATTCTTGTGGCCCGTCCCAAACAATATACAGCCAGCGGTAACAGCATTGAAAGCCGCGTGGTTATACCCGCAGTGAGCTCTCCTGTGAAGATCTCAGTAGAACTGAAGAATTTCGGTATGTTAAAATTTTAGCTTTGCTGCGAGGCTTGTGGGAATGAAACAAAAGAAATCACAAAAACAGAGCTTTTATCTTACTTACTCCGATAAAGTGAGAAAACCGATTGATTTTCGGTCTTTCCTAAAACTTACAACAAGTGAGTGATCTACCACTCATTAGATGTCATAACTGAGGTAGTCATACTTTTCCTGATGTATCCCTAAATTCTCAACTTTAGCATAAACGAAAATTATAGCAGTCACTATAAGGAGAGAATTAATATTTCAGTCAAACTCGGTCTAGTGTAAGGTTCAAGTACAAACCACACCATCTTAGGCTGTATCTTCAGATGTATAGAGCAAATTTTTACTGATGCACGTGGCAGTGAAAATGCAACCTGAGATGATTAACTTTTCGTAACTAACACGGTTTCATTTACTTCAGGATACTTTCGTCTAATCAGTCCGGCTTTTCTGTGTTAGTAAGGTCTTTAAAGGATGGTGCTAATTAAAGAGTAACGACAGCAAAGTGTAATCCATATAAATATTAATTTCTAATCCGAATCGTGCGGGACTGGAATAGTCTTCTAGGGTCTTGTTGAGTGACTAACTGCAAGGAACCTCATACGATAAAAGCTGCCAACGTAGGATCTTCAAAAGATCTGATCAACTTTTATCGTAAACGGGCCTTGCAGTTAGTCACTCATTTCATGATGAATTTTCGGACCTTCGGTCTTTTCAGATGCGGTACGCGGCGTTTTTAAAGCATGCTGCTGGCGATGCAGTTGAATGTTTAAATGTTTAGGCTGGCCTTGTCCAGCCAGCTTTTTGCTTTTCGAGACAGCAATCGTGGCACTTGGATCTTCTTGCGCCCCGAAACATCTGATGTGGCAACGCGTGTTTCGGGGCACAAGTAAATTTAAAGTACGGAACTTGATATAGTGAACGGGTCATTTTGCAATTTATATGCGTTGGTTCTTGGGCTGGTGTTACATATCTTCACTACACAGTGCGGACGAGTCCCAAGGACGACGAAACAGCTATCCACTGTTGCGATCCTGCTTTATCGGTTCTTGTCATGTTTTTGTCTCGAAACGCTTTTCACGTAGTATCAGCCTTGCAGTCTCAGCTATTTTTTCTATTAATATGCCTTGCGTACGCGCGGTATATATGCTCTTATTAATATCCCTTTCATTTTTAACGGTCGCTGCCGCCATTATTGGTAAGCTTTTCAGAATGGACGTTGCTAAATCTGCTTCATTTTAAAATATTTAAGAAAGTCACCTTTTTTAATTAAATTTTGCGGAAATTTTGCGGATCAACTTGGTGGTGTATTGGTATAAGAGGGATGTTAGAAAACAGAGAAGTTCCGCGTTCGACGTACTGGGTCAGTGGCTGTTTACATTAAGCTTCCTATTTCTTTACTCTGGCCTCTACACGAAATGGGATTCCTTCACCTCATCCGCTCCCTCACTTATCGCTACTACCGTCTTAATTTGTTCATCTGGCTCCTTACTACAATCTGCCCTCAATGATCTTCGAAAACTCCTTCTTCAGAACGGCTACCCACAAGGCACAATCAACTAGATATCACATTAACGATGTTTTGAACAAAAACAGACTTCAGCATAGCAACCCAGTGTCTACAGTTCCTAAGAAAGATATTGTTATTCTAGTTCCCTACTTAGGCTTGCCGAAGCAACCAAGTCGCTAAACGAGCTTTTCGTTGGCTTTGTTAGAACATAAATGATGTCACTTATATAGTAGTAATGTTGGATAGATAACTGCTGGTACAAACAAAGGTGCTACTAAGCGGTTTAACGGGAAAAAACTGTTAAGCTTTGCAGCCCGTCCCGTGGTAAAAATAAACTTGACGACCTTCATTAAGCCGACACGAAGCTTTCAATTTCGTTTACATATTAATATTTGGGATTCTTTATATATAAAACGAAACTTCAGTATATGTAATCATTTTTACTTTTAATTTCTGTAGAAATCTTTAGAACTACTTACTTTCGAAAATTTTCCCTCCTTCAAGTACATTGAGGTATTTGATGCTAGAATAAACCGTATTAAATTAATGCTATATTTTGAATAAAATAGGTCTACTACAGCCCAGTGTATAATAAGAAGCATATCGTCAATCCTCGAATTATCTCCCGGGACATATGAATGTTGTGCCGCGTAGCACTGGGAACACAAATAGTGGAACCAGAGAATTAACTCTGAAGTGTAAATTATAGTGCTACTTAAACCCATGAATAACCCACTGGGCGTTAGCCCTAGTAAAGGGAAACAGGGAACCACACGAGGCAAAGAAAAAATCTTTTGACCTCGGTGGGAATCGAACCCACGACCTCAGGAATAGATCTACCGTTACTCTGCCGACTGAGCTACAAGGTTCGATTCCCACCGAGGTCAAAAGATTTTTTCTTTGCCTCGTGTGGTTCCCTGTTTCCCTTTACTAGGGCTAACGCCCAGTGGGTTATTCATGGGTTTAAGTAGCACTATAATTTACACTTCAGAGTTAATTCTCTGGTTCCACTATTTGTGTTCCCAGTGCTACGCGGCACAACATTCATATGTACCCTTACTTTCTCTTCGCCGCGATTCACCATCTAAAATCGTCCCCGACTTTCTCTGTGCGACCTTATAGCTCAGTCGGCAGAGTAACGGTAGATCTATTCCGGAGGTCGTGGGTTCGATTCCCACCGAGGTCAAAAGATTTTTTCTTTGCCTCGTGTGGTTCCCTGTTTCCCTTTACTAGGGCTAACGCCCAGTGGGTTATTCATGGGTTTAAGTAGCACTATAATTTACACTTCAGAGTTAATTCTCTGGTTCCACTATTTGTGTTCCCAGTGCTACGCGGCACAACATTCATATGTACCCTTACTTTCTCTTCGCCGCGATTCACCATCTAAAATCGTCCCCGACTTTCTCTGTGCGACCTTGTAGCTCAGTCGGCAGAGTAATGGTAGATCTATTCCGGAGGTCGTGGGTTCGATTCCCACCGAGGTCAAAAGAATTTTTCTTTGCCTCGTGTGGTTCCCTGTTTCCCTTTACTAGGGCTAACGCCCAGTGGGTTATTCATGGGTTTAAGTAGCACTATAATTTACACTTCAGAGTTAATTCTCTGGTTCCACTATTTATCTCCCAGGACGCTTATTTCAAATTTAGGAGAAGACGAGGGGTGCTTGATCGGAGGAGGGGCGCTCACTTAATTTTTCCCAAATCGTGGCCTAGCACGACCATTTTTTTAAATACTTCATCTGCACAGCATAAGCCGTTTATCGACATAAAAAGCTGATCCTAAAATTTAAATTGCGACACCGTTAGCTCTTGTAAAGCAACTTAGAAGAAAAGAAACATGTGTCATGTATTGTAAAGATGTAGATTACTGATGACTGATGTAAAACTGAAAAGGCTGGACGAGAATGATTAAACACGATAACTCGTCCACAAAATGTTTGGAGGGGAAGGGGCGCTTATCTTCAATTTTGGCAAAGGGGGCGCTTATTCGATGGCCTGGGGATTGGGGGACGCTAATTCGAGGATTTACGGTATAGCTCATAACAATTCTGGATATTTTCATGGTTCACTCTACCCCTATTTTCTAATAACTTAACTTGCTATTTTTGTTGTCAAGCTAAAAGGTGCTAGATCGGTCGCTATATCACGTTATCAAATTAAAAATGTTATTTTCGTCCGCTGCTGCTTTGACGTCTTGATTTTAGCTTCGTTACACTTGGCTTCATCAAGCTGAAAGCAAAGAAGAATTTCCGTTATGCATTAAGTGACATACAGAATAAACAGGCATTTCGATTTTTTTTTAAAAAACGTTTCAAATCGTGCTTAATCAGTTTTTAGAACACCTGTATGAACATTCCTTTCTCAATGATTCATAATATCAGTCAAAAATTGCCTTTTCATTTTTTGATTGCTTCTCTGTACTTGCATTCCAATATTACTAGAAAAAGTCATTTCATTCAAAAGTACAGGAACTCCTTGTGACACCAGCACTTTGTGGTTTTGACCAATATCGGATTTACATTTTTATGAAATGACGTTAAATCCAAAATAATGTAAATCGCGGCAATTACTGACTCTACAAGAGCAAGCTTCGTTTTTCGAGCGAAGTCAGTCCAAGATAGAGATCATCCCTGCAGTGCGAGGAATCAGACAGCTGTGATCTACGACCCCTCTACGACTAAAGAACAGACTGAGACGAAATCATCAGGTATGAAATGATATTATCCGGGTTCATGCTCCAAGTTCTCAGAGCTGAATTACAAGGAATTTAAGAAGATAGATTTGAAAGAGGAATTTATATTTCAAGCTTGAAACCGAAGACCTATTGCAAATAACTTTTTAAATTCAGATTAAATTCTTAATCTCATATTACATACTCGCTTTAAAGCAAAGACATAACTTAACTCTCTATATCACAGAAACAGGGGAAACATTTCAAGTATGAACCACAAACGAAACTTAATAAAAACAAGGTATAGGCTGATAAACGTTAATAAGATATATTGATACAGGTTAAACTCAAAATAAGATTATAATATAGGTTTAAATCTCAAGAAGATTAAGTGAATGAGCGTGTTTATTGCCTTAAATCGTCCGCAAAACATTCCTCGAAACCTGATCGTATTAGGACGAAAAAACATTCTTCAATTTCTTTCAAAACCTAGACCATTTGACTGACGCTAAATCCTCCTACGACACGAAAGAAAAATTTCTTGCAAAAGGAAATGTACGGTTGACACTTGATCGCAAAAACCAAAGTGAAGTCAAACATGTACACTGGCACTGTCAAACAGCTCCTTAAAGGGAACACACATATTTTACTCAACTTCAGTAATGTAGAATGCTCCGCCCACTAATAATAAGACAGCCAATGATACGAAATGTGGCCTAAACTACAAGCCCATACAATGCCATTATGTTCATAATGCAAGGGAAATTCAAGAATTCGTGAAATTGTTTATGTTCGTTCATTGTGTTCGGTGTGCTTTGGGAGCGAATTCATATTTTAATTAAAAGTGTTATCTGTAGTACTTACAGCAATCCATTATAAAAAGATTGGAATATCACAAGATGTTGCCATGAACGCATGGCATGTCAGACGTCTATAAGAAATTGTTTCGTATTTTTTGTTGTTGTTTTGATTGCATTTCTCGTCCGCATATTTGTTTTGATAAACGGAAAAACAGCAAACATTTGGCAACAAAACCAGCTGACTTGAAGCCAATTCCTTCTGCCGACGTTAACAGCCGATGATTGACATGATGTAGTATGCATTTCATGGCAAAGGTAGACATACCATACAGTACAAAAACGCCGAGCACAGGCTTTCTTTGTGTGCACTTAAGATTCAATTACGTGTGATCTAAAAAATAAAAAATCAAGTTCTTGTCCAAGGGAGCTTTGAGAACTGCAAGATTTTTATTGAGAAATACACGGTGGCTTCTTCGAACGGAAAAAAAATTCGGAGGCTTGTGGAATGAGTCTAAAAGTACAATGTACGTGTTGCACAGAAAACCGTCCAGTGACTTGTTTTTTCCTGTATTTCTTACGCGTCAAGTCCTAACAGAAACGGGTTTCGTAGGTTACATGCATAACAGGTGAAAAAATTAAAAGAATGTTGTTGACTCATTTCATGGACGGAAAGGGTTATTGGATAAGAACAGAGAATTTATGTCATTGCTTCAATTTTCGAGAAATTCTTTATATTGTAAAAGATTCTCTTTGACCGGAGTTGTTTTACAATTGTGCCTTGTTTTGGACAAAGCTGTAGAATTTTCCATATTCGAATTTAATTGATCGCCGGAGCAATTGTTGATGTTTTAAGCAGTCAAAACACCCATCACGTTTGTCTTGAAAACAGCTCAACGTGGCGCGGCGTTTCCGAATTAAATAGAATTTCAATCAAAATCCTGAACAAACTGAGTCAAGTGTGACGCGTTGAGACGTGAAAAGATTGATGGAATTTCGAAATTTTCACCACAAATTGCGTATAAGAGTGACGCCGAAGGCTAACCGGTTACTACCAGTTGTGTTTCAACTCACTTTACGATTGTGCAACACTTCTCAGCTGCATGCAGATTGTTTAAAGACTGTCTCAGTCCTGAAATACAAAGCAATGTGTCAGAAAAGAAAGACGTATGTTGGGAAGCCACGCTTAGGTATCGCGCAGTCATACTCCTCAGTTACAGGTAAGCAGTCAGTCAGAGGGCGTTTGTTGATTCTAAACCTTTTTAAAAATCTAACGATGCTTTCCGTGCATTTTTCTGATTTTTTTTCTATGGAGATTGATCCCGGCGGGGGGGGGGGGGGGGAGGTGGTACTCCCTTATATGGGCTATATAGGTATGTGCGGCCCCAAAGGGTATGGTTTTTCAGCCGTTTTAGTCATAAATAGGGTATCAATTTTGGCTGATTTTGGTCATAAATTGGGTATGGTTTTTGTACTCTAGCCTCAATATGGGTATGTTTTTAAGAGACCAAAAGAAAATTAACAAAAGCCCTTCACAAATTATGTTTACGGTAATTTAACTTTGGTCTGAGCTAGGGATCCAATTATAATTTGATGTAAGGTTCAGGTCATAAATAGGGTTTCGAATTTTTGGTCAGGTCATAAATAGGGTAGGGAATATCGCAGATTTTGGTCATAAATAGGGTAAGGGTTTTGGGAAGCGGGCCGCACACCCCCACCCAATTTTTCTGGGAGTAACCCCCCCCCCCCCCCGGGAGATTGATTTGGTTCTTGGTCAGTCACGACGTAGTTTTAGGCAACTCATCTATTCACGTGCCTCACACGTGCACTGAGTAGACGCTAGAAGAGGCAAATGACTGAAATTCAGGCTAAAATATTGAAAAACTGA
>JAHPZR010051206.1:0-7500 GCA_019787425.1 Platygyra sinensis | reverse complement strand
AGGTTCGAAGGACAGTTCACAGACACAGGTTCAAAAGGTCGCACAGTTTTATCGCAAAAGACTTCAGGGAGTTTCGGAGCGGTCAAAAAGGCCGCGGACACAGAGTTTGCAGGTGATTATAGCGTAATACTAATTTTAGTTTGTGTCTCTGCATCTTTAAGATCTCGATTCCTAACCTGACACTGGAAATCGTATGCTGTCGCCTTTTCGAAATTTCCCCATCAACATGCAGCCATCGCTGCGGCTTTCTGTTAATACGTCCGTACGTGGATGAAGTTTTCAAGCAAAACAGCTAAGTTTAAAAATTAAAGGCACCACTCACATGTTGTAACCGTAAAGAAGAACATTAATAAAAAAAATGTAAGCAAAAAGTGTTTTTTGTGTTTGTTGCAGCGAAGTAAAAAAGTTAAACAGCGACTTGAATCGGCGACGGGCCGGCGCCGAAAAACGCGCGCGAAAAAACTTTGGCTGACCGGAAGTGAATTTGCACTTGGGTAGCAACCGTGTAGCTTAGCAACGAGATACTTTAATGGGCCCTTAACGAACAAATTTGGCCGGTCCCCAGCGACTTCGTTAAATCGAGGCTCCACTGTAATAGATTATCAATTGTATATATATGAAATCGGCATTTCTATGCCGCGTAGTCGAGGCGGAGGTAGTGTCAAATTTGACTGAATCCTTGAAATAATCTTTTGGTCTTATTAGACCCCGGTCTTTATTGCTCAGATGCGAAATTCCGTTCTCATTCAGACAGATCGGCGTATTCCATAAAACGGTGCCTCTATATCAAATGTGATCGTTGATACAAAATAACTGTGCAGTGTTGATCACGAAACATCAATCTCTAAGAGGGTGTCAGCATTTTCTTTTGTTTCTTTTGTTTTTATGCCCCGTCAAAACCGGAGTTTCCAATGGTTCGCGGCCGCGAATGAGGAATCTGGGGAGGGTTAAAGTTGTGACGTCAAATCGAGAACAAACGCTTCGGCTGGTCCAGTCAGATCTTCTATTTTGCACGAGTGTATGAGCCATTCTGCCGCACAAGTTTTTCGCTGGGACTCCACAGTCAAGAGATTTCTGTTTGTAGTAACGAAGTCTTCTACTTCGTCGGATTCCAAAATGAATTTTGACTCAGAAGACTCTGAAATTTATTATATCGCTGAAGACATGAAGTAGGACTTCACTCGGCGACGACCAAGCTGATTTACTTGCTAGTCTTTTGCTGAGCACCCAGCTGCCTAGCCTCTGGCCAACTAAGAACAGACAACCAAATACCAGGAGGTAGAAGCTACTAAAGAATTCGAACGAGCTCTGAAGGACAGACTCGAAGGCAAAGATATGCAGAACTGAGTCAAAAAGTAATAAGATAATTTGTAGCGCGCGACGAACTGTTTACTGTTTTCGCACCTTCTTCTATCTCATATAATATACATATATATATATGATGTAGATCAACTGGTTATCTCAGTCTTGACACGCAGTGTTTGTATTCTTTACTTGTAAGTGTGGAAATAATTGTCAGTGCTTCTTGCTCTTGAAGACTTTGTATGTTCAGGGGTTCAGGGGTTCTGAACAGACCAATTCTCAGTATTTCCTTGCTTGAATGTCTCCCTGCATGGTGATATTTTCTAAACGATGGGTCTTCCAAACCAGTGCGTTTGTTCATGACACGACTTGCAATTGGAAAGGAATTGAATTCTGCCAAAATTACCCTCCCAGATTTCTCTTTTATATTGAGAATTCACCAAGGAAGAAGACTTAAACATATCAAGGCAGAGAACATTTACTCGGAAAAATTCGTTCACTATTCTCCTGCCTTCTGTCTCTGTCGGCTGCGCTGACTGACTGCTGTGTCTCGGCCTAGATCCAAGAACGGATGCTCGAATCGATAGAAAAGCGGTTTTTACCAAATCACGGTCTTGCTTAAGCCATGGAGTCCGCAAAAATCCCTTCCTCTTCCTAAAAATCCAAGCGTCGAACGAGATCATCTGGTTTGATTTTATTGGTAACCATATCGTTTTTATGCGGTTACGCCTTCTGTTTACATGACAGCGATCGAGACTGTTGCCGAAACCGTGTCGATTTGAAACCGCTGCCAAAAGTGGAGCGTTTTCAAAACGTCATTTGTCGTTTGAACGGCGTGTCTCCAGCGCTGGCCGCCTTGAGCTTTCGCAATGTTTAATCATTTCTGTTCTTCAGATTTCTATGCTTGTTTGGTGTTTTATGTTGTGCCGCGTAGCACTATGAACACGAATGGTGGAACAGAGAATTTTACATATGTACCTTTACTTTCTCTTCGCCGCGATTCACCACCTAATCTGTCCCCGAAATTTCTCTGTCCGACCTCGTAGCTCAGTCGGCAGGTCGTGGGTTCGATTCCCACCGAGGTCAAAAGATTTTTTCTTTACCTCGTGTGGTTCCCTGATTCCCTTTAATTTACTAGGGATAACCCCCAGTTGGTTATTTATGGGTTCAAAAAGCACTTAAATTTACACTTCATAGTTAATTCTCTGTTCCACCATTTGAATAATTAAGGTGTTGTTTATGAAGGAAAGATCCTCTCCCGATTTAGGAACTCAATTTAGACCAGCCCCACGAAATATTCCATTTCCCATCGCCATGTTTCTTATAAAAGTGAATTGATAGGTTGAATTAAAGTAAAAAAAAAAAAACCTCAGAAATAGCTACAAGTTAGCAATTAAAACCTACAAAGGCATCGTTATTGTTGGACGCGTACACACTAATGGAAAACTTTACTGATCGACTTCTCCAGTTGCGCTGAGCAACCGACTGCTCGTAATCTATCAGTTGAGGCTAATTTAGATGTCAGAGTTACTGGAACACAAGACCACCCAACAAATAGCAGCAGGAAATGAATCAAAACCATTATTTCAGTTTTTCAAATAATCTGTGTTGGTCGGGCGATGCGAAAGATAATTTGTTAATCAAATTGAACAATACGGAACGCAGAATTTTAAATCTGTATACAGTGATTCTGCAAACGGATTTTTTTTTAAAAAATTCAAATTATTGGCAACTTGTTAAAACTTAGAATTTATCTATATAACCAAGGTTATATATCGCCTCTCGATGACAGCATTAATTTAAAATCCGTATCAAATAAAATCTAAAATATTTGGGTATTCAACTGAATTTTTATTAGGTGTCCTGGAAAATGAACTTTTGAACGTTCATAGTTTTCGGGAACTCTAAACTCGAAATTATAAATCACCTTTGTTAAGTTTGAGCTAACTCAAATCGAGTTTTTACATTTTGGGAATTTTATTTTTCTCGAGCCGGATCAAAAACGCAAACACTTGGGGCGGGTTCGTTTGGGATCAATCTGGAATAAGAATAATTGGAATAATGCAAGTAAGCGTTTGTTTGGGAGCTATTCTCATTCCGGAATAGCTGGATTTCCAGGAGCAGAATAGCCGGAATATATTCCGGAATACATTCCGGAATATCCCAAACGAACGCGCCCCAATTGGAAAGCTTGATGGGGTTTTCACGATTGCTTATGAGCCTGCCACGGAGCGACCGCATAGAAATGACTTTTCAAAGTAATTTATAATTGTCAAATTCAGTTCTCAACACGCTTTTGCTGGAGATAGACTAATTCTTCAAAACTAAATTTGCTGAAAACGGACAATTCAAATTGATCTGAGTTGTAATCCATCCAGCATGTCCAGAGAAAAAATATTTTGTGAACTGAAAACAACACTCGAAGATAATATGCACTGAACAAATACAACCCTCAAACCCATTAAAACATTTTACTGAATATTTACTCGTTTTGAATTTGCTTTTCTTTTTCTTAAAGCGCATAGTTGAAAAAAAATTTCCTTACGGAGAAAAACGAAAAAACAAAAGGAAATTTTCACCTCTGAAGGCAGAATATGTAGCTCAGTTGATTTCAGGTTACACTGAGGAAGAGTTAGGAAGTTTTAACTTACTACTGAATCACACAGCATCAGTTAAAACAAAAAAGGTCTTTTTCTTCTTATATAAACAGGATGTTATAAGAGATAAGTGAATAATCAATACGTTGTTTATGAAGGAAAGATCTTTTCCTGATTTAGGAACTCAGTTTAGGCCAGCCCCACGAAATGTTTTGTTTCCCAACGCCATGTTTCTTGTAAAGTGAATTGATAACTGGATTAAGAATTTTAAAAAAATGACCTCAGAAATAGCTACAAGTTAACAATTAGAACCTACAAAGACATCGTTATTGTTGGACGCGAACACACGAATGGAAAACAAAAAAAAAGAACAATAGAGGGGAGATTTGCATAACTCAACTTCTCCAGTTGTGCTGAGCAAACGACTTCTCGTAGTCAATTATGAGACTACTTTATATGTCAGAGTTACTTGAACATGCATAAAAAACACCCGACAAATGGCAGCAGGAAATAAATCGAAACCGTTTTTTTTTTCAGTTTTTTCATTTCAGATCATCTGTGTCGGTCGGGCGATGCGAAAGAGATTTTGGGGACTGAGATTGATTACGCATAACATTTTTCTAAAGAGATAATTTGTTTATCAAATTTAGCCTGCGTAGCTTGGCGGTTTAAGCTATTTTTCGAGCGCGAGTAAAGCGAAACCAAGGTTATATATCGCCATTCGATTACAGCATTAATTTAAAATCCATATCAAATAAAATCTAAAACATTTGAGTATTCAACTTTAGGTATCTTGGAAAATGAATTTTTGAAGGTTAAGAGTTTTCGGGAACTCTTAACTCGAAATTACAAATCACCATTCTTAAGTTTGAGCTGACTCAACGCGAGTTCAGTTTAAATTTTGGGAATTTCATTTTTCTCGAGCTTGGTGGGGTTTCACAATTTCTATGAGACGGCTACGGAGCGACCTCACAGTGACTGTTCGAAATAATTTTCGAATCGTCAAACTCCCTAACAAGCTTTTGCTTGAGATAGATTAATCGGTTTAAACTGACCAAATTTGTCCGAAAGCCGGGACAATTCAAGCTAATCTGAGTTGTAATCCATGCAGCGGAAAAAAAGTTTTCTGATCTGAAAACAGCGCTTGCAGAAAATATCACCGAACAAACAAACACAGCCCTCAAACCCATTAACTGATCATTGTGAATTTGCGTTTCTTTTCCTTAAAGCTCATAGTTGAAAAAAAAATCATTTTACGGAGAAAAACGAAAAACAAAAGGAAATTTTCACCTCTTAAAGCATACGGTAACCTTAAAACATCAGTATATCGCTTAGTTGATCTCAGGTTACAGGAAGGGCCAGGAACTCTTAACACCTCAGTTGGAAAAAGAGTCTTTTTCCTCTTAAATAAACAGGATGTTATAAGAGATAAGTGAATAATTAACACGTTGTTTATGAAGGAAAGATCCTTTATAAGAAGTAGAAAATTTTCATTTTACCAGTTTGATTGGAATTTTCTTGAGTGTGCTTTGTTAGATTTCCCTGACGTTTTCATTATATTTTGCTTTTAGATTTGCCGGGTAATATCAAAAAATGATATTGTCGCTTTTCTATTCATAGTACTAATTATATTAATATGAAATTTTATAGACACAGTCAATATATTGTGGCAATCAAAACCTTAACTCATTTCAATAGAATGTTTATTGTTATCTGTAAGAAGTGAATACTAGTAAAATTGTTTCACTGTGACAACTAATTGATAAAAGCTTTTAACATCAAAAACTGCTCACTTGATACCGCCAGCTGTATCAACTCGCGTGAGTGGAACTCAATTATATCATGAGCGAAAATATCTATTGCTTGACTGGCAAGGTTTCACGCCCGCCAGGTTAACCAATATTTTGAACATATGACTTGTTGACGTTTAATTCCACGTCAGCAACGTAAAGGGAAATTTTGATACGCGTGGAATCATCTTAAAACCTAACAACTCTACTGAACGCATCCATTTCCAGTGAGGGTCTGTTGCTGAACATTGTGAGAGAAACCCAACAGCCATGATCTTCATGCTTCAGCTTGCCGGCTCAGTTGTCGTTATCCTCTCTTCCATGGCAGCCACATCTGCAAATGAAGGTCTTCACTTAAAGAGTCATTCCGAGGCCCAAGTCGAAGGATGCTACATTCACAATCAAACCATGGGTGTTTGCTTCGATATTGGCAAAGGCCACATAAAGTTACTGAAGACAACCGGGGAACAAATTTTGCATTACAGGGAACTTGGCCCTGACATGATGTTCTACCAAGTGTTGGATCAGGCTTTTATCCGGTAAGTAAAATCAACACTATAGAAAATATTTTATGCATGAAATGACACAGGGTGGTGAATATGTGAAATGTCTCCATTTGGCAGCGACCTTGCATTTTTATCACTATGTAGACATCGATCTCCCTCTTCTGTAGAGGCCAAGGGTTTTTTTGCAGCGTTCTATAACGAACGTGTCGAACATTTGTCGAGAAGAGTGGACATGGAGCAAAGCTTGCCATAGTTCATGTACTAACATGTTGTATAGGATAAGTTTTAACCTTGTTTTACTAGCAGCTCGTTTGTGGGCGCTCGTTTCTCGGTTCAGTGCCTTTAATTCACGAGAAATAACAGTGCAATATTTACCGATACAAGACATAAATAACGAAGTCTAAAACGGGACGAAAACTCGGATAGCAAATTACTTGCAGAATGTCTGAATGGAGTTTGAATGTCTTTTAGGCATGAAGGTTCTATGGCTTACGTTCCCGATGACGTTCCCGAAACACCAGAAGCGCGTCGAACCTTTTTAAGAAGACAAAAAGGAATGGCAGAACACGAAGCTCTGAGGAACCATTACCAAGAAGCCATGAGTGAGTTGCACTATGTTCCAGAAGTCCAGCTACTGGAGCGAGCGTCAGCCGCGTTGGGTGACAACTCCACAAGACTGGAAGTTCTCAAGCCATTCTACGCCCTGTGCTTTAACTTACTTAAGGCAGCCGATGTAGAGACCCCACTCGAACTGAAAGCTCCGCGTGACTTGGAAGAGGGTACTATTGATGGCGAAAGGCAGAAACGTGGCTGTACAAAGCCAACGAGAAACAACTGCCGTGGATTATGCGGCAAGGGATGCTGGTGTTGGAAGTGGTTTTGTGGTGACTGCTGCTGGCATCGCGGTTGTTACGAGCACGACTTGTGTTGCAAGAAAAAGCCTTACAGCGCGTACTGCCTCGCACCAGTTGGCTTAACTTGTTCAGGATTTAGAAATTATAAGAATTGCATGAAGAGCTCTTGGTGGTGAAACAGGACGTCTGGCAATGGAGAAGTACAGGGATCACTCAAATAATTTAAAAGTAAGGGAAACTGAATGAACCGTAGATTTGACCAAGCAACTTTATTTTTCCTAGACTGTCACGTTAATCACGTAGCTTTCTCAAGATATGTTTCTTACGCCCAATCTGAAGAATTTTGTGATTTACCCAATAACCTTGCCGGCCAAAGCCGTTTTAAGGATTTTACTCAGACTGACTTGTAGGAATAGAACTTCCTCGATCGAAGGCTCTGCGTCTAAGAGTT
>JAHPZR010051203.1:7500-20419 GCA_019787425.1 Platygyra sinensis | reverse complement strand
GAGCTGTGGTTGTGTTTCTTCTTCATTGTTGTCATTATGACTTTCCGCCAACATTTCTTCAATTTCCTGTAGGGCACCTGACAACAAATTAAGAGCGCCTGACTTGTTTGTGCCTTTTTTGGAGGCAATGACGAACCACAACAGTGCGGGTTCTTTCCATTTCTTGTTGATTTCTATGCAAGTAGAAGTTCCCATAAGTAAAGCTACGGCTGTCAACAGAGGGAAGAATACGAACTCTTTGGGAACTCCAATAGATTTTGCGTGGCTTTCCAGAAATGTCAGCATCTCACTTGAACACACTGTTGCCCAGTCAAATCGTGCATTTTGAACTGGAGTTATCCTTTTTTCTATGGTTGTTAAGGATGGTAACTGAGTACGGTTTAACTTAGTGAACGACATTGTGGCACATGAGCACTTGAGAGAAATGACTTGAAGTTGCAAATAAATCATGAATTTTGTAGCATATTGCATGCTTTGTTGTTATACCACACGGACATGCCTTCAAAAGGTATCATGCGGTAATACAAATCGGGAGCGAATAAAACATTAAAAGAAACCCTCTGTGCCGGATAAAGTTCTATTAATGGGTAAACCGGCAAATGAAAGTACTGCTTCATAACTTTTGTCACACATCAGTGTTATACGTTGTTTTAATGTTTCGTACTGATTAAACTGTTAACTGCGGCGGCAGGCATTCTTTACCATTTTGCCGAAAAGGCAATTTAATTAATGTAGAGATCGGGCTTATTGAAATTGATGCATGAGAACTTTTGTCCCATGTCAATGTTCTTTTAACATTTTGCACTGATTCAAGCGGTAATAACTGTGAGGCGGGCGTTCTTTACCATTTCGGTCGAAAAGGCAATTAATTAGTGTTAAAATCGGGGTTATTGACAAATTAATTGCATTGCTCCAGAGAAATCAGGCCACCGGTTTCACTTGAAATCACCTAAGAAGTTTAATTGATGTGCAACGCTTGTGTCATATGCAGTTGGTTCTCATGTGAACATCAGTTGAGATGAAGGATAAAATATTGAGTTTTTCTCAGTTGAAATCACTCGTTTTTGGTTTAGATCATTTCCCAGAGAAAACTCTTTTAAGATGGTCATTGATTGCAAAGTATGTTAGTGAACGCACGGTTGAGGACAACACAAAAATTCGAATTGGCGGATCCCTGACTAAGTCGAAAAGTGAAGAGGCTGAAGACTTCAATTCTATCGCGGAGGATTGTAAAACTGTATCACAGTGGTTAACGAAGAATTATCCAGAGCTTCTAGAGAGCTACGATGAGATGAAGCCCTTCTATAAATCGCCGGAAAAAGATGCGTTTAAGCCGATTGTTTTGTTACCGAGCAAATTAACGTGTTGCGGCTCCAACATTACCATACGCAACCGGCCTTCTTTTCCAATAGTGTACACCAGTCAAGGAACTAACGTGGCCGCATCATTTAATGGCAACTGCAAAACATGTATGAAGGTTTACTACTACAGCTACTATGAAGATTGTCCTTTGCCTGAAAGCGACAGTAATAAGGACTTGAAAGATCAGCGAAGAGTGTATTATGACTTTGCAGCAGACTTGAAATATTTCCAAGTTTCAAATAAAACTATGTTTGAAACGTATCAGGTGAAAGACATAGTTTACAATGTTGAAATATGCGCAAGCTCATTCGAATCATGTTCTGATGTATGCAATTGTATGCATTGAGACTTAGATAAGGGAGTTTTGCAAAACATGGAGAACTTTTCAAGGGTAAAGGGGAACAATGAAGTCAATGTGTGGAAAATGAATGCAGATAGAGTGGAAGAGTGCTATTTTCTTTGGAAGGCAATAAATCTCTTCAGAAAAAATGGATCACTCTACTTGCTTAACGTCAAACAGGCTGATGTGGAGGGCAAACGGCGATGCTTAGAAGAAATTTGTCTGGAGACATGGAAATTAATATGTAAAATGGAGAACAAGTGGATTCATCATACGTGCGAAGTTCCAGGTTGTTCAGAAGGTTACATTAGTGTTGATGGACTGGAAAAGTATGTAGAACAATGTGTGACACGCCAAAAGAAAAAATTCATGCGAGCAAGGAAGAAGGAAATTTTATAAAATGCTGCACCAATACTCCCACTCTTGGAGGGAAATCGCAGAAAGCGTCTAAATACTGCTGGGAACATTTACACCTTGAAGGAAGCAATTGCGAGGTGGATAGGACGAGAAAAAGAGACAATGTAATTGACAAAGTCGTTGAAAAGGAGGCGTACGTCTACCCCATTTCAGCAGGATATATCGACAATAAATTTGTCGGAGACATCCCTGAACATGACGGTTTGGAAAGCGAGCAAGGCGGTTGCAAATCAAAAGAGAGAGTAACCCGCCACATGGACCGCACTGCAGGATTGTTAACAGTGGTACGACCGTGCGGGATTATAGTTAAGGCGCAGGAAATGTATACTTGTGAATCTTGCACACAAGTGTACGCGTTTTTACTGTTAACATTCGGGAGAACAACGGACGATTTAATGAGATTGAAATTTGTGGGTTATGATAGAGCGTGCGACTTTCATCCTTTTTTGATCAACCGTAGTAAGAAAGGAAACATCGGTGCCAAAATTCTCTTAAATCATGTAAAGTTTTTGGTGGACATTTTTCATGTGCTGAAGCACAAAGAGCCATGTATGCCTCCAGAGAAACCAAAGTGCCGCTATCATCCTCATCTGGAAACATTCAGAGAAATAAGAGGAACAAACACTGAATCCGCAGAACAGAGCAATCGTTTTCTGAACAGCTTTAAACACATCTGCAATCGAATGGCTGAATTCAAGTTTAACCCTGTTTGTGCTAGCTTTTTAGAGGGGGTGGCCTACAAATGCCAGAGCAAATTATTTTCTCTCACTTAACGCTACTCTGAAAACACACGTGAAATAAATGTTGAATTCTACCTTTATGTTTGCATCCTAGCCATCCACAACAGACAAATTCTTGAAAAGTGAAGGTTAACCTTGTTCCATAATCCAAAATAAACGATGGGAAGCAAAGTATTTAATGCCCATGAGATTTAATTGCCATGCTCACGATCCATGGAAGTGTCAAAGTTACTCGAAAACGCGGCATGATAAACAGTGGATTTTGTCCTATATCGACATGCCGAAGGAAATTTATCAATTATCGAGAGATGTTAATGTCCTGATGATTTCATTTCCAAGATTTTTTATCTTGCTTTGTCCTGAGGGCGCGTAACATTGCGAGAAAAGAACCACATAACAAAATGGCCGCCATATTTTGGTCTTCTTTGCAAATGGAGACGCTCAAACCCGGGCGATACTTGGCTTTACGACTATAAACACGAAGGCTTCGCGAAGATAACAAACAGTTGAATAGTACAGCAGTTTCTATTGGCTCAATTTGTTAGCTATGCCTTAGCAACCAATCAAATTGCTCATTACATATTTGGGCCCATTTTATCGGCCCTGGCACTTATAGGAGTGTACTCAAAGGCCGATCACATCGGCCCGCGGCACTAATAGGGTTAAAGTATTCATGTGGTTTGTGATTGAAACCCGTAATGAACTTATGGAGGAAGGCTTAAAATGCAAAGGAAAGATGAAGTAATTGTTAAGGCGCGAGTTCAGTAAAGGCACAGTGTGGTTTCCACAGTGTATTCACAGTGTATGATGCTGTAAATAATTAAACGTTGAAGTTAACTGTCACTGTCAACCAGGTGGATTTTACTATTCTCTGATTTAGGTGCAATTTAGAAAATTGGAAGAATCATATAATCGGAAGAATCGCATAACCTGAAAATCGGAAAATCGTTTAGAGTGTGCATTGGAGAGCCATAATCTCATAATCGGAAGAATCGTATAATCGGAAGAATCGTATAATTTGAAAATCAGAGAATCGTTTAGAGTGTGCAATGGAGAGCCATAATCTCATAATCGGAAGAATTGTATAATCGGAAGAATTGGAGAATCGTTTAGAGTGTGCATTAGAGAATCACAGAATCGGAAAAATCGTATTTCGAAGTTCATATTTCACTATTCTTCGATTTAGCCATAACCGCACTCTACTGTATGTTTGCTGTCTGTAAAAGTGCCCACTTCACATGGAATCTTAACCTGCATAAACAGTTTCATTACTAGGTTTATTTCAGATACAAATAGCATTGTCAATGGCACTAGCTGAGGAAGTACATCAACTATTTCTCTTACCCTTGCAAAAAGAATTCCCGGAATGCTATTGGAATTTCAAGGATTCGTATAGTTTAGTGTCTAATTGCTTTTGAAAACCTGATGGTACAATAACATTATTATAAATACCAGCAATGTGGATATCAAGCTAGGCCACAAATTATGTTTCATGTCTTCGTGCACTGATTAACTTCATCCTTCTCAGGAAAAGGTAGATATTTTGAAGCTCTGTAGTAGCAAAGTAGCTTGGGATAACTATGCACTAGCTTCTGCCAATGATTTTGGAAGCCTTTCCAGCATTTGACAGGTCTCTACATTGCGTAAAGATCTCTAAAAAGGCAAGTTCTTTTGTGAAATTCGAACATGCCAGAAACGAGCCACCATCTTGGATTTTGAATGCTGGTAGACCCTGGGAACGATTGCTATAACCCATAATGCAATGCTCTGAAAAGGGCGGTAAATTTTGACACTGGGTGAACTACATTGTACAGTGAAGCTACATTTTACAGCAGGTCAATTTTACTGAGCTAAATGATGTTTAAAAGCGACAATATCTGGATCTTTTGGCTGTAGGAACAATTGTAAGTATAAAGAATCTTAGACCTTCTGGATTAAGACTTTATATAGTGTTTTTAATGATCACTGCCAGCTGTAATGATTTATGATATCACTACACTTAAACTTGGCAAATTTTGCCAGCCATGCAGGCTTGGATCACTGTCTTAATTTCGTCTTTACCATTTCAGCTTTTAATTATTGTTTTACAATCATAACTGAAACAAAAACAGATTTGAAAGCTTCTGATAGATCTTGGCTTGAAATCATCATGTTTCTGTCATGAGCAATTTATTGTGGTGAAACTGAAATATGTTGCTGTGTGTTTTTGTTCTAGTTGTTGAAGCACAAAAGCTTGAAGTGTTTGCATTCACAAACAGAACTACATTGGCACATGGTTTAAAAGCTAAGTGATTGACAATTGTGTCAGTGTAATTCCCATCATAATTTTAATCATGATTAAAAGCTGTGGGATCTGAAAGAAAATAGATATAAGCTGCAGTCTTCAGGGTGAAATTCTCAACTTTGAGTTTGAAGCTAAATCTTCCAAAAATGTTAGTTAGGTAAATACATGTATGTATGCCATATTAGAGAAACCTTGAAATTTAGCAAATAAAATCAATTTTGAGCAGAAACAGGATGTCCCAGCTAGTCTTTGATCCAGTGTGGGCTCCTCCTTTGGATACTGACCAAAAATTATATGAATTTTAAATTTCAATAAGTGTAATGAAGGTTAATATTGCATCTCCTGAGTCCACAACATTTTGACCACCACTATGAGTGTACTTTCTGTCAATAAGAGTGCAGACAATGCTAAACCACATTTGATTTGTTAACTTTACATTACATATTTTCATGGTCAAAAAGCTGTAAGTATAATTATGCATCAGTATAGCAAATTCAGTGTTTTTAGTCAGCTCATGTATTTACATGAGTGTGCATAAAGTATACTTAAAGTATAATTTTTTTTTAGTATACTTGAAGTATACTTCAGAATAAAGTATACTTGAAGTATACTTTTTAGGTGACCAAAAGTGTACTACTTTAAGTATACTTCTCTAATTATACTTAACGTATACTTTAAGTACAAATTCAGTATACTTTTCTAATTGTTTAAAAGTATACTTAAAGTATACTACATTCCTGCTTCAAATTTTTTAAAAGTAAATAACTAAAACCTTCATCAATGGGGAGACGAAATACAAATATTATGATACATTTATTTATTTTATTTTCTTGCAATTATGAACTGCGACCAGCCCAAAGCATTACTAAGCACTCCATATGTTTTACATTGAATTTGCATTTACATTTTTTATACATATTTAAAAGCATGTTTTTTTGTTATTTAAGTGGTGTTTAATTCAGTCAAACCTCTGGTAGCGACCACTTCTTGTAAGCGACCACCTTTCCTCAACGATCAGTTTTTGAAAATACAGTGGCAAAAGTGAGCTTGATCACTATATTTAGAACTTCTTGTAATTGACCCCCACTTTTGGGGCTTAAGGGTTGTAATGTTCTTTTGTTTTTGAGCTCTAGCTCTTCATCATCTTCATCATCTTTTTCTAGAGAGTCATCGGAATCGTTGTCACACTTTATTTTGGCAGTGTCCTCCTCACTACTTTCTGAGTCGAACTCGATAATCCTCCTTTTTCTGTGAGGTGGGGTGGCCAGTTTCTTACCAGACTATGGTGTTGGGTTAGGTACACTCTGTTTCACCAGCTTAACCGGAGATCCACTTTCCAAGTCGGATTCGATAATCCTCCTCTCTCTGCGAGGTGGGGCAGCCAGTTGTTTGCCAGACGATGGTGGGGCGGCCGGTTGTTTCCCAGACAATGGTGTTGGCTCAGGTACACCCTGTTTCACCAGCTTAACCTGCAATACTGCAACAGGCTGACATTTTTTGGAGGGCTGCTTATCTGGGTTGGGTGGTCTTCTCGCGGAAAGTCACTGGAAGGACCTTTTGGTCACCAACAGCTCCCCAGGGTCTGAGATCTTGTGTGCAGGTCTTAGGTGCTGAGACATTCTGCTGACGATGGCGCAACAATTTGCGAGGACACACTGGTAGAGGCGTTCTTCTGGGTTCGTAAGGGTAGATTTCTGTCCCTTTCTTTGCCTTGCCTTTTCAGTGGTCTTATACACCAATCGCGCCCGCTCTGTGGCACTTTCTGCCTGGTCTGGGTGTGTGGTGGTAAGGTGTCTGGCCAAGTGGACACCGCCAAATGGACAAAACGGGCACTGCCTTTTATTGTGGCTTTTGCCCTGGTACTCCAAAAAGACACTTCCATCACTTTCAGTACCACTTGTTTCATCGGCTTTACGGGATGCGGTAGCACCTCTGGTAACCCCAGCACTCTCAACACACACCTTGCTACCACTGCCATCCCGAACATCAGTGTCCTGAACCGCAGTACTCACGTCAAGAGTTTTAACGACTGCGGCACTCGGAACACTGACTTCCACACCTCCCTTATCACTTTCCCTAACCACACTACCCACAATGCTAGACTTAACACCACTGGCACCTGGCACTCCACTATCTCCAACCCCTGCAGAACTTTCAATACACACCTTGGTACTACTGCCATCTTCAACATCAGTGTCCTGAACTGCACTACTCACGACAAGAGTTTTACGACTGCGGCGGAAACACTGACATCCACACCTCCCTTATCACTTTCCATAACCGCACTACCCACAATGCTGGACTTGCCACCACTGGCACCTGACACTCCACTATCTCCAAACCCTGCAGAACTTTCAATGCACACCTTGCTACCACTGCCATCCCTAGCATCAGTGTCCTGAACCGCAGTACTCAATCAAATTATCTAACTAAATTTATGTGAACATCTTTGTCGTAATAGGAAATATACCATTTGCGCATTTATTTTATGGCGAATCAAACCTGGTTGGTTTGGTGTTGAGTAAATTAAGCCGGTATTGTTTTAGGCAAGCTGTCAAATAAGATTGCGTTTGCTGCCGCATAACATTTCATGCACGCAACCAATGGCAGCAAGCAACGGGAAATTAAAGCAGCATTTATTTTGTTTTCCTGTCCATTCCATGTTATGTTAAATATCAGTATCGACGTACTGTAGAAGTTAAACATGGGACTCCAAATCGGAACAAAAAAATTTTTCATTGCAACCGAGATGTTGCCACTGATAACATCACATGCCCTTGTCAGGGCCAGTTGATTTTTGAGGGCCTGGTTTTAAGGGCTACCGTCACGAAAACCCTTTCTAAGTTAATGTTAGCCTGCCGTAGCATGCATTCCCTTATGGGCTTGCGAAAAAGCTCTTTCGCACGGTTCAATTTCGTTCGGCTGTTGAACATCGGCTACTGTTGTGGTTATACGTGAAATCTAAAGCCGAAAAGGTGAGTTACACCTTGTGTTCTTCGAGATAAAAGTTTTAATTGTATCATATATCAGCACTGAAAAAACACCATCTGACCTAATCATGCGTGCATGTATAGATTATACTCGAAGGAAACCTGACTTGAAAATGTATCCACAAATGTAAAAAAACAGGAACAACGAAGAAGTTATCGGTTTCAGCCCAATCAAGCGATCACACAATGATCAGTCCTGCAGCGACCTACAACTGCAACCTCCGGTATGCATGCCTCGTTTTAAGTTGTTTATTTTGCTAACAAACTTAGTTCACTTATTAAATTACTTTAAGTGTATTAAGATATGTCCATTTTCAGTTTTACAAATGATAAAGCACTAAATTCTTATTGTACGGTGGCTTTCCTTCGCTAGCTATTTATGGCTATTTATATGTTGTGCGTTGCAGTGTTTGGCAGCCTTGAGCAGCTACTTGACAGCTATCGTTGGGCTGCCGAATAGCTGCAAAACACTGCTACGCGCTTCAAAGGGCTGCACAGCGTTTCTGCAGCACGCTGCAACTTAACTTTAGCTGCGAAAAGACTTCCAAGACGCTGTAAATCGGTTGTAAATCCGCTGTTCAGCCATTTCGCAGCCCTTTTGCGGCACTGCACAGCGCTGCTCGTTTCGTATGGGTGCAACTCTTTAATCGTAAAATGCTCACGTGACAGCCACAATTGCAACTTATCAAATAATTTACGAAGCCTTAAATCAGGAACTTGTAAGGTTAAGTCTTTGGTATTAATGAGAATGCCTAAGCAAACCATCTCCACTGCAGGCGGCGAGCCTTTTTCAAGCGACGATGCCAAACCTAACGAATCGAAAAGAGTTTGTAGAGTGACAAAAGCCGAGTTAGCCAGAGCAGGAACTTCGGCTCCATAAAAATCTTCTAGATAAACATCGGCGGAAAAGCCTGATTGTGTGAAGATTATGGCTGAAGTTCGTAAGCCGAAGTGGCAACGAGTGTCAAAACAAAATTGATTTTCAAAATTGAAGCCTAACAGATTGTAATCTCTGGGATCAATTGTTATCTGGCGATAGGCACGCTAAAGATCTTTTTTGTAAACAAGGCAACCACGGCCTTTCGATAAAATGAGTTCGCACAATCTGTCTATTCCGGGAAGATGAAGTTTGAACGGTGTCACAAAATTTCTATTATTTACATTTTCGTTATTGTTTTGTCTTTTTTGCATGTAGTTATTTAATCGTTTCTTTTCATCATGTTAAATTCGTTAGGAGTATTGTTAATTATTTCTAGTCTTTTCGTCGTATCTTTATCAAACAAAAAAAGATGTCACTAGTATATTAGTAGTTATTGTCCTGGGAATTTGTTTGTAGTATTGTAAATTTCAATGTAGCCTTACTAACTATTATGATTCCCATCACTGTGTCTTTCATATCTTGTTGTGTAATTAGTATTTATTGTACATTTCGTAGTTAGCGTTTTCTAGAATCTTCTTTGTAATTATAATATTGTAGGAGTATTTAAATACTAGTCAGGTTGTTTGTTTGGTTGTTGGTTATTCTTGAAAGAAGGAGAAGGACTCAGGAGTTTTGAATTGTAAAGTCGTAAGAGAAGTTTTCTTTTCAAGTCACTGTCAAGAGCCATTGGCAGGAGCCAGCCGTGTTGTCTATGACAGAACCCTTTTGTCAGTGCACAAAGGTGGCAAACAAGAGCGAAAATAAGAAGAAAAAGAAGGCGCCAGAGAAGAGAATTGAAGGAGAAGTTTGTGTGAATGGTGGTTGGTGTGGTAGCTTTGTCATAGCAGTTTGTTTGTACTTGGAGGAGTTGTCAAAGGTCAAGGAAAGAACTGAACTGTGTTAAGTAATCTAGTTTTAAGGTAAGTGTTAAAAGGAATTCCGCTGTTTACAGAACAGTCTGGGGGGAAACTCAAGTCCATGACGACTCGACGTTTTGACAAACCGCGTTTCGGAACAGTTTGAAGTGGCGAGCAGACGAGAGGCTTGCAGAGTGGATTGACCGAAAAAGGTCCAGCAATTGCCCCAAAGAGCGATTCCGTTTATATGTAATGAAGTAAGTGATTGGCAAACACCAGAGCCGATTGATAGTTGTGAGGTGTGGATAAGGGCGATTGATGGGAGCTGTAATTGATCGGCCAACCGTACTTTAAAAATTCTGCAACGATCTTATCGTCATAATGGCATAGGATGGGCCCATATGTGAACTTTCAGTGCTGTGGGAACTGGAATTTTTTTCTCCAAAAGCGTTTGGCTGATCGGAACGGGAGGCTAAGATGTGACAAATAATAGCAGGTGTATCATTGCTCAGAGCCGTGGGACGAACAAAACAGTGAGAAGAAGTTTCCGTGCGTGAGCGAGTGTCCTGTAAATTTATGTCCATTGATAAGTCCGAGGTCGCATCGAGGGAAGAAGGGTGTGGCGGTGGAACACTGTGTCAAAATGTTAAAGGGACAGGAGTCCTTCGTTTGGGGCAGTGGAGCATCGGGTGATCCTGTTGGCAAACGCGGCACTTGTGCTGGCTAGAATAAGACTCCTTTTCCTTTTCACAGGCACAACTGCCAGAATAATTCCATGGTTTACAGCCCCGAGTATCCCGACCCGCGTCCTGTTTCCCCCGCGATGTAAGAGCTGGGGTGGACGGCACGTGAGGAGGTGGTGCTTGGCGTAAATCCGAGTGCTTAAAAAAGGTGTTAGCACGATCTTGAATTTCTGATGTGTTAGACCATTCCAGGCGATACAATTCCACCTGTTTGGCTATGTGAGCGTGAAAGGAGCGCACACTGCTCCAAGTATAGCTTGTTCCTTTTATCATAAGAAGTTCTAGGTGACAGAGCATGAGCTTGGTGGTTGCAGGATCATATGTTTTAATCATGGCGAGATACCTGGCGACAAATTCTGCTAATTCTAGCTTGTTGTAATCAAGGTTGGTGGACGTGCCTGGTGTAAAATCTTGAGGCGAGTCTACAGTGCGTTTTTTCCGGGTGGTGGAAGTAGGAGCAGTTGATCCCTTATCGTTCGGAGGAGTTGCTGGTGGAGCCTGTTCTCCTTTTAAACGGAGAAGCTCTAATTCCAGAGCTAACTTCTCACGCTCTGCCTGAACCAAAGAGATCTTTTGAGTCAAGTAATCTGGGGAAGCTGGGTCTCGGGAGAGCGGTTGCTGAGGAGTGAGAGATTGAGCAACACCTAAAGGTGTGCCGGACTTGAGACTTCTACTGGGGCTGGAGGCAACTGTGGATCTGACCCCAAAGACAGAGGGACGGATGGAAGACCAAAATCATAAAGAAACATGTCTTCATCTCTGGTCGATTTGGTTTTTCGAGTGGTGCGCTTTCTAGCACCGGTGGGATCTGCTTGAGCCATGATGCAGGCGACTTAGCATGCTTGCCCTTTGACAATGAAGTTATGACTGACCGACAGACAAAGCTAGGAGATAATAGATAAGCTGAACGATGTCACCTGATCGGTACGTAATTAGCAAGAATCACTAATGTAAATATTGCACCACTAAGACAGAGTAGCATTTATTTCAAAGTTGCTCAGTGTAATTTCAATGAAGAGCAAAGAGAAATAAAATCTACTCTTACACAAGTGGGTTTATTTAACTGCTAAAGGTCATTGCACTCCTTAGTTACAGGTTCTGCCACAACTCTGGACATGTTGCAGTCGCCAGGGAACTTCCCCCTCAGCACAGTTAAAGTATGACTTAAAGTCATCTCGTGCTCTTCCTGCCTCAAATGTGTATCTTTTGCCTCCAATCTGGTTAAGATGTCTAAGACTCCCTTCATCATAGTTGACTTCACTCCTCCAGTCTCCAGGAATTATGTTCCCACTGCTGTCTTCACAGTCAACAAACCCTGCTGGTGTATAGTTAGCATTCTCTGTCAAGTGCAGATAATTGTGAAGACAAATTGTGGCTTGCACTATTTTCTCCACCAAAGCAACATCTGCTCTTATTGCCCTTCTGAATATTCTCCACTTTGCTGCCAATATCCCAAACGCATTTTCAATTGTTCGCCTTGCTCTTGATAGCCTGTAATTGTAAATTCTTTGACACTGGTCAAGGTTTTTGCCAGGATATGTCTTCATGAGCCAGGGCTTGAGTGGGAAAATATCATCTCCAACAATGACATAGGGGAGATCTTTGTCTCCATGGAGGGAAGGGCTTGGAAGGTTTAATTCTGTGGGATGTTGTTCAAATGCTTGACCAAACACAGAGTAGGACGGTACACTAGCATCATTTGTACTGCCAAAACCTCCAATATCTGCAAATGTGAAACAATACTTGGCGTCAGAAATTGCCAATAAGACAATACTGTGGAAGCTTTTATAATTGTAATAAGCAGATCTACCATTCTTTGGGCAGTCCATCATGATATGCTTTCCGTCTATTGCACCAATGCAATTTGGAAAGTTCCACTCGTCCTCAAATTCTTTGGCAATTCGAAACCAATCGCTTGTTGTTGACGGCACGTACAGGTATTGCCCTTTAAGAGCAAGCCATATTGCTTCGCATGTTTCTCTTAACAGGTTTGCTATCGTCGATTTTCCAATGGGAAACAAAAATGAAAGAGACTGCTGAGTCTCCAGTCGCCAAGTACCTCAATGTAACCACGAGACGTTCGGCTTCTGAGATTGACCTCCTCGACTGGCATGGTGTCTTCTCTATGAATGGACCAACAAGGGTTAAAAGATCCTCAAAATGCTCAGGGGACATTCTTGTGAACCTAGCATAGACAGTAAGTTCGTACTTCACATCAGTCAGTTTCCTTGTAAACTTGCACAAACTGCATAGTTTGAAAATCCTAC
>JAHPZR010051201.1:2500-18656 GCA_019787425.1 Platygyra sinensis | reverse complement strand
TCATGGGAAGTCATAGATTTAAACAACTCAAAGAGTACCCCTGCCATAAACCTTATATGCACATGATTATAGTCACGTTGCCTTACAGATCCACGTTTCGACGATCGTTTCTTTTCTACACTGAGAATTGCGTCCATATTTATTTTAAATAGAAAATGTTTTTAACTCAATTAAAAATAAAAGGAAAATTGATAGGTCACTGAACAAAAAGCCGCCATTTTTTTACTGCGGAACGCGATGATCTCGCCAGAAATTATGCGCAGCACTGCCAGCACAAAACATCGTCTGTATTTTAGATTAAAGTGACGATTTCTTGAGATTTTGTAGTTGTTGAAGTCTTACTAAGAAGTCAGTCACAATGGATGTGTGACTTTATAATCGATGACAAACTAAACTAAGCTGAAAAACCAGTCATTACAAATATACATGTATGTCATTGCCTTCTTCATAACTTTTTTTTTCTGAAAAGGTAAAAATCTGGGTCGGTCGGACAACGGTAAACAGAGAAAAAAAAGCGCATGACCTTAGGCTAACCCAGGATAAGGTTGAATTTAGATTTGAGTTTGTAACTTTAAAGGGGGGTTTTTTTGTAAATTGTTTGGCCTTCTATTTTGAGTTCAATATAAATCACACAACCGATACACAAACAAAAGCTGTTAAAAAGAAACATTTGCAGGGACAGAAACAGTTATAATTTGGTTTACTTTTAAACTTGGATTAGAGTTAACAGGCTTCCAAACAACCCAGCTCTGTTTTCAACAAGTTAACCTGACATGAGCCCGTAATCCAATCGAAAACCAGCACTTGGTCAGCGTTCAACTTTAATAAAACATGTGACCTTGATGGGCTATAAACTTGAGTCTGCGATATGGTCACGTGATACTGGTCAGCAGGTAACTTTATTCGACAGGTGTCAACTGATCATAACATGTCATATATAAAAAAAGTACACGGTAAACCAAGGCTACATGTCTCTGTCAACATATTATTTGAGTATGGCCACCATTTTGCACAACTCCAACATCTTCATCGTGCATACATGCCCACGAGAAACACCGCTGGCCACAATAACATGAAAAAATCAATTCATGGGTTTCCTTTATTTCCCTATATGGGTAGGGGCTCTGCTAATAATAATAATAATAATAATAATAATAATAATAATAATAATAATAATAATAATAATAATAATAATAATAATAATAATAATAACAATAATTAGTATTTATTTTGCACGTTTTCTACAAAAATGATCAAATGTACATGTACATTACAAAAATTACATAATTTCTACACTTTGACCATTACACCGATTTAAATAAATGTAAACACTGATCAGGGAGAGAGATTTACAAGGCAACTGAATGTTTTGAAATACATGACAATGAACACATACAAAATGTATATCTGGGCATGCACTGTGCATGCAAAAGACAAACACAAATTCATATCTTTGCTCCACTGCGTAATATCCTCTATGTTCACCACATGGTAACTTTTATCAAATTTGCTTTTATACCATAAATTAAAGTGTAGGTCTACAGTCTTATGAATTTCAAAATAATTTGGGAATTGCTTGAAGCATCGGGGTATCTACAGTTGGCTATTTGTCCATACAGTGCTTCCAGATGAAATTAGAATTTTGGAGGGTTTTTTTCTTATCCTTGTATTTTTTCCCTATTTAAACTGTACATGTTTATACTCCCCACAATTTCTGGTTAATTAGATTTTAACCCAGCACAGCATATGAAAGATCATGGTTTAAAGCTTCATAACGTACTACTGAAACTGAAGCAAACAAAGGCCTAAAAATCTACATCAAATTAAAATGTTTCTGCGCAAGAGATTGGTTTGACATCTCTTATGTGTTCCTGCTGGGGCAGAAATACTTGTGAAAACTTGAGAAAACTCAGAATTTAGCTCTGAAAATGCTCATATATGTCACATAATCCCCCAAAATTTCTGTTATCCGAAACTAATTCTACTTGAGTGTAATCATGCGTTTCATATTAAACCGTTTCTTGCTTGGTTTAGACTTGATCCGATGAAAATATAATACACAGCTACATCCAATACGGAGAAGAAAATTTCTGATCTGAAAAAGGCTTGTTAAAAACCCTGTTAAACATGGGTAATCATCAAAGTTTTGCTTCTGAGAAACAAAATACCAAAGAGTAACAACGGAATAATAACAACAGAAATTCCTTTTCGGCAAATTTGGCAATAATATTCTTAGCTTATATACTGTACCAGCTTGTTGTTAACTAACTGTCTTCAATGTATGAAGCACGGTTTCTAAAAATTAGTCTTCGAAATATTGCTATAACCCAGAGGTTCTCCTTTACACATTTCCCAAGCTAGGAGATAAGAGATCTTATATGGAATCGTGGAACAAACAATATGTGTAATGGCTTGCACGAAACCTGTCGAACTTTCGTCACGCCATTGACGTTCGCGGTGGCTAGTTTCAACATCAAGAAAGAACCAGCACTTTGCGATTGACCCTCGAAGTTTCAAAGCAATATTTTTTAATCGCTAAACTACAATTACCACTGCAAGTCCGAAAACCACTTCATTATTCATAAAAAAAATCACATCAAATCTATATCGTAAGCAAAAATAGAAATTCAAATTTTCATTACAGCGAGCTGAGGCCTACTGTCATGACAGAAGTACAAAAAGTCAGCTGCCACATGAAAAAATATATGTAAACAAAAGTGTTATCTGAAGACTCAGCTGTACCAAGGGAAAATCAGGATGCTGTGAATCGTCGCCTGAACCTATACAAAAGAAACAATTTGGATCGGCATGTTCTTGACACCTTCTTCGGTCTGTTGATAATTATTTGGGAGCCGCTCAATCCTCGCTTTTTACCAGAAAATTTCCGTTGCAGCTATCGATACTATCGTTATTTAGGAGTGCTACCAAAAACTTCCAGACCTACCTTGAGCCCTGATTGCTGGACATATTGCCAACACCAGAAGAGATATTCGAGCAAAGACCGCCATCTTGAACACCGCACCTCCCGAAATATTACTCGTACGAGGTCTCCAAGTCAACAAAGGCCTCCGGGCAAACGTGAAAGCGAGGCGATTATGTCCCCTTGGTGAAAGTAAATTTTGGACTCCGCACCCAAGGAAGGCTGGAAACATGGCAACTTCTTAAACCTGGGTTGTTTTAGCCAGACAATATTCTAAACTCAACTGCTTTCATATCAAAGTTTTGGACATGACGTCATTTTTATATAAGGTAGACGAGACTGCAAAAATTTTAAATTTTAATTTATTTTATTCCGCCAGGAAACATAGAAAATCTGCGTGAAAGCGAACACACCTGCACGAGTGGCATTTTATAAGATAACATCCCTATTTTACCTGAAGACGTTGAGTTCCTCAAGAATTTCTTCCTAAATACCCCAAGTGGCACTTCAGGTCACTTCACAGCGTGATGGTTTCAGTTCATCGCGGTACTCCGAGAACTGTCTCTTGCGGGACTCTCTTGCGTTACTTTTAAAGTAACGCAAGAGTTATGTTACACTTTTGAGACGAATACTGTCATCGACCATAACTCTCCACCAATAAGCGTGCGCGAACCTTTATCAGTGTCTTAACACGGACTTTGACTCACTTAACTGACAAATTTCGACAATAGCCAGCATCAGGAAACAAACAATACGAATTCTTATCACATCTTTTTTCCCCAAATTTAATCAGTAAATTAGTTTTCCAAGCATATTAATTGGGAACTTTGAATATTCCAAAAAAACGTTAAGTTCAACGCAAATTGTTTGACATGCGAGCTCTCTAACAGTTAACTGTGGATCACTTTATTCTTCACTTCAAAATGCCAGGAGTATGAAACCCTCTATGACTGAAACAAATTACAAGTAACACGAATAGGAAAACCCAATTTGATCTTACCTTCTCTTTCTTAAAAACTGCTGAGACCCAGGCCAATAAAACCACGGACACACCATCCACTGAAAGCCTTGGGGATACTTCGTTCTTATTGTTTAAGCCAGTTCAGTTACGAAGAGATTATAAATAAATTCACTAAACGCACTTACTTTACACCCTTAGTGACTTGATCTATGAAAACACAGTTCAAAGTTTAAGTTTAGCGGTACTTTGATCTGATCACTCACGTGACGACCTCGTTACCCGAGAGCCTGGAAACTAGGTCGGCTGGTGTTGCTGAATTCGAAACGAGAGCTACAATGCAGAGGCTCACCGTTTAACTTGTCTACGCAAAATTGTTCTCAGTGACACTGGATGATTAGGCCGATGACTGAGAGGTTTCAGTGAGGTTTGGACCAGTATTTTTCCTGCCTCATTGCTTTCCCTTTGATGACAGCATCCTAAATTACCCGTGTATTATAAATGCAAACTCGCTCTTTCAGGTTTATACAGAAAAAAAAATAGACCGCCACGTCTCTGTCACACACGCACATGAACAGTGTTCACTTCACGTTCATCGGCCAGAGA
The DNA here is from genome assembly GCA_019787425.1 of Platygyra sinensis. NCBI lineage: Eukaryota > Metazoa > Cnidaria > Anthozoa > Scleractinia > Merulinidae > Platygyra > Platygyra sinensis. The sequence goes on along the minus strand of JAHPZR010051201.1, from coordinate 14,172 downwards.
TCAACTAAGCAGTCTCAATGCGCCAGAAAATGTTAAGTCAAACGCACTTGATTGTGTAAAAAGCATTCTAGAGGATTACGCTGGATCAACACGCGTTCAAACTAACACTAATGAACATCTAAGGAACTGATGAGGCAGTTTGTCGTTAGGTTTGTTCCTGAACAGACGATTAGATTTTCGCCTGCGCAATAATCTCTCGTTCTTGTAGCGGTGTTTCTCGACGCCATTGGTTTAGTTGAGTACGAAGATGAAAATTCATCACTGGATAAGCTTGAATGAGTTTGTTTGTTTTTTTTTTTTATCAGAGCTGCTTATCGCCGTAAATATCTGAAACGGAGAATTATGTACCAGTCAATTCCAAAACCACCAATCCCCCCCGGCAAAAATGACTGAAAATGTGGCTGAAAATTTTGCAGAACTCGTTTCCACGGTTGCTTTAACATGCCTGGAGGGTGGGGGATTTGACCCTGTTTGAAGCTCTAACGGGCGGGGCATTTGACCGTCTAAACTGGCAACATGGCGGGGAATTTGACCTAAATTTTTCCAAAAAGTCAAATGCCCGGGGGTTTGCCCGGCGGGGGATGGGCGGTTTTGGAATTGACCGGTACATTATGTACAGCTATGGAAACGAGATTTAGCAATCTGACAATACTTAATACCTACAAACAGAGAACAGACAAACTTTGTCTTATAGCTGTTGCCAAAATGAGTTTGCAGCTCTCAATGAAAATCGAAAATGCAACTTTGACACCTTCAAAGAAATCGGACTTTAAAATGTCCCGTTGCGTCTGTTGGGTTTAGCTTAGAAGTTAGTCTATTCATTTGAATTTGGTCAAACGTGACGACCAGTTTGTTACTCGTTGTTTTATAAGAATTAAAAATTAACTTCACTTTTGGCAGTTTTAGATCCATTTCTAGCCATTTTAGGAGACTGTAATTTCAAATTTTCCCAGGGGAGCATGCCCCCGGACCCCTCTAGTTGGCTCACGCTAACGCGTTCGCATAAGGCACCCCCCGCCTCCCCACTTGAAAATCCGCTCCGGACCGCAACTGAACAGTCGGGTGTTTGGACGAACTTTGAACTAAAAAAGACACCAGTATGCATGTCGACGACAACAAAAAATATTTGCGAGTAGCAAATTGAGTTTGACAAGTTTCTGTGGTTTCCTTTTTAATCTTTATTGTTTGAAACCGGAATCATCATTCTCGGCAGCACTTTCCGTCTTTTCTCGTGTTCCAGTTTCATGCGGTAGCGTGACTGAGATAGATTTTGATAAGTCAAGCCACCCAGGGGGTAATACTCTTGAACCCGCTTAGGACTTCTCATAGAACACACTTGTATTATGTGCAAGGCTACTATTCTAATGAACTTGGGTACTTCCAGAGTTTAATACTCTTGTTGAAAATATCGATTGTATTCAATAACGTCTACACAAAGAGATGTTCCTAATCAAAGATATGCAAAGCCACAAAAGAGAGAGAGGTTACATTCTACATGTAAGCATAATGGCAATATCAGACGAAAGTGAAGAGTGATCATCGCAGTAAATTTTCCAATTTAAGCAATTGGAAAGAAGAAGCCTGAAAAAAAATCAGGGCTTCAACGAGGGACAATCCGGCAACGGTATATAAGCGCTTGTTGAATGCCGGGTTATCACATTCTGAACCATGCACCAAGTCATTTACCCGATTAACACCAAGCTTTGAGGGTATAAAGAACGACCAAAAATGTTTCGTTAATCCATGACCAAAACAACGAGGGTTGATGTCATGATGATGGCATATCAAGTGGTCATTCCGTTATGTTTTCCACTCAGCCGCCATCTTGGATCCGCCATCTTGGATTCTTTAATTTTCTCACAACGCCCTTAAGGTGGCTCAAAACAGTTTCCAGGACTTTCCAAGACGTAGATTTTGATGGGTCATAATTAACACTCTTTATCAATTGATGCTACAATCATGAATTTTGATAAGCTGGATAAGATGCAACTTTTGGCAAAGTTTAAAAAATTCTGTACGTGCGGTTCAGAGCCACCTTAAATTTTCAACAATTTAAAGTGGCGCTGAACCGCATGTACAGAATTTTTTTAAACTTTGCCAAAAGTTGAATCTTATCCTGCTTATCAAAATTCTGTAATAAGAAAAAATTTCACCGTGCCAGTTTTGAAATATAGGCGCTTAGAGCTGAAATTAAGGGACTTTTTAGCAGGTCATAATGTTGCTATGGTAACCTATTGTGTCACGAAAATAATACCAACGTGTTCACCAGTGATTGGACATTTTTTTGATACCATGATTGTAGCATCAATTGATAAAGAGTGGTTATAATGACCCATCAAAACCTAAGTCTTGGAATGGGCTGGAAACTGTTTTGCGCCACCTCTGAAATGACTCAAAAGTAATGAAAATCAAGGTGACCAAGTCCGACAATCATAAAAGTTAAATCTGTTAAACATACCTATCAAAATATGGTTGCCATGGAATCTTCGAGTTGCCAGAACAATGCAATTCGCTCCGACGAAGGGGCTAGCGCTGGAAACGTCAGCTTTCGAATCTCTTTACGGTGGCCAATTCACATTATCAACTCAGTTGATAAAACCAAATTATCTTGTAATACTCCCACCGCGCCGACGTAGCACCACAGTTTCTTTAGAAACTTACCCCCTTTAGCCGTTCAGATCAAATTGTTTCCGGATAAATTATAAATATTGCAAAGTTTGGCAACTAAATTATAAACGGCACATTACTACCAGCGCGGGCCCTTTCTATCCCCACATCTATTTATTTTCACAGCGGCAAGAAGGCGCAGAAGAAACTATAGCGACTTAGCAAATCTGTTATCAACTTGCGACTGTAAGAAGAGCTTTATACTTTCCTGAGTCAGGGGAGGGTCTACGGGGAGGGTGCAGGGTGTGCGCACACCCCTCCACCCCCCCCCCCCCCCCCCCGTGAGATGAAGCCTTCCTCTTCGTATTCGCTTTTAATTTTTTTTTTTACCTCACCGGTCAGTGACGTCATTCCTTAGAGGTGCACCCCCTCCTAAGAAAAATCCTGGATCCGCCCCTATGAGCCTACTAAAAGTTGATAAACTTTGCACTATACGACCAATGGAGAACAGCAATTTCTGGAGAAGTAATTAATTTTGCCCTTTTGGGGGTGAGATGGGAAAGGAGATTTTTTGCGAAAATTATAATCCAGGTTCTTGCGTATTCTCGTGTTAGGCAGGTCTTAGTGTGATTATAACTCCCTTATGTTGCTTTTCATACATACTGCACATATATTTAGCATCAGATCTTTTATTTTTTTTTCATTTTCTTTTACGTAATTCATTGTCTAAATTTATTTTTGTGTTATCCTGCATGTTCGCAGCCACTACTTATACATTAAAATGAGAGAAGTTACATTTTAGTCGGATAAATCTCTAAAGCACTTGATAACAGATGTTGGCTTCTTCAATGTCTCGAGTTGAAACGTGCAAAAACAGAGATGCACCTGCAAATTCTCAGAAACTGAAAATCGAACGATAATTCGATACCGTCGGAGATAACCTTGAACAAATAAGCGACCGTCGAAATTAAAACTACATTTCGCCCATTCCGTAACCGCTAATCATATGCTAAAGACAGTCTTGTTTATATTCCATTGTTTTGGAAGCTTGAACATCAACCACTAAGAACTAAGCATTTGAAGACCCTGTCATCATTGTTGTTGCACGAATACTGTCGACAGTTCAGGAGTTTGGACGCGTTTTGTTGTTACCCTCCATCGCTACAAGTTGTCCTACAAGTACAACAACAGAAACCGCAGAAATGGTAAATCGTGCGCTTTTTTGCAGCCTGGTTTTGTTGGCTTGCATTGCTAGAACTGTTGAAGGTGAGTTCAACCTGACGGTAACATAGCCATAACATAAGTCATAATCTCAACAATCCCAAAATGGCCTATTTAAGACATTTAAGCCATTTAGATGCACTTTAAAAAGATTCCCACGTTGCCTTTTCGCGCAGGTGATTTCATAGCTCAAAATTTTTGCGAGCTACTCAATACCAACCGGTCAAAATATTCCAACTTTTAAGTCGTGGATTTTCTATCGTTAATTTAAGCTTTTTGGTAAAAAAAAATAGTCCAGTAACCTATGACATCATGAGTCTGTGCTAGCTTATACCATATTTTGCAAATGATTTGCAAGATAAAAAATTTTAGTTTCTCTTCCGTGCTGCCACGGGGACAAAACCTTATACAGGGACAAAAATTTTGAGAGTTCTCTATCTTTGACAGACAAGGGTCAATTTTTCTAATAAAATTGTTATTAATTAAAAGAAACCTCCGTGTCATATCACCGAAGTAGCGTGTATGTACACAGCGAAAAATGATCGCGTATAATCGAGAAATACATGGTCCCACGCAGGTTAAGAATATAAAATATTTGAAATAAGTGTATTGTTCTTGATTTTGTTTTGTTTTCAAACATATTTCAACATCAAAAATATTGAGTTTGAAGGAGATATAATGACTTGCATGAGGGATAGAATAAGTGAATAACGAAATATTACGTTTATAGTCCAATCGACTCAATTCCGATTTTAATAGCCAGTTTTCGCTTTTTCAGTCGCGGGTATCAAGTGTCGAATAGCAAAATAATCGGTGCTAATGGCACAATTCAGTAATTTTAACTTCCAGAAGTTAAGTTCTCAGAAAAAGCGCAATTTCGTAGGAAAAATATATGATTAAAACTGCCATGTCAAACCGTTCGCATTTTAAAAATCAGTTGAAGGTATAATGATACGACGTGACAGGTTGTCGAACGCAATTTTTTGTTTGCCAAGTTCCCGTCAAATCTGTTATTCTGTCTAAATTAGAGTTATCTTCGGGTTTGATTACAGGTTGTTCCATTGCTTTTAAAATGAATGTAGATGGTTTGTTTTGCACTTGAATAAGCTGGTGCGTAGAATTCGTTAACATTGTTACCATGGGTCTCTATAAGAGTGGCTAGATGTTTGAAAAATGCAAAGTGAAAATAAAAACAGACTGCTTTTACAGCTGCCTGCAGGATTTGCAAACAAAGATTAGAGGGATGAAGCCCAAACAGAGATCGGCCAGGATTATCGTTGCTAGATCATCACTTCGTGTGGTGGCTCTGTAAACTTTCATGAATTTTCGTAAGAGATGTCAGATATGGATCAATTTGAGGAATTGTTCACCTGGCTCTTTGCCTTGACACGCAAGGTTAAATCGACCCGGATAATAAGGGCCTGATTACATGGCGAATTTCAGCCCGGGCTGAAATTTCAACCCGGCAAACCGGGCTGAAATTTTGTTGCGATTACATGACGAACTTCAGCCCGGGCTGAAATATTAGCCACGGCACCAAATATAAAATTGCGCGCGAAGAGTCTCAGGAAAATCAAAATGGCACCGAGAACACGAACCGTGAAAATAGGAGCATTGCTTCTCTCGCAGTTTGGCCTATTGGCGGCGCTCAATTTTCAGCTTTTTGGGATGGTAACAGCCTACAAGATGATGGAACTGAAGCGAAACCTGTCTTTGGCTGCATATCTCTCAGCTAGAAAGACGTATTTGCAAAGAAAGAGAAGATATCTTCAAGCTCGTCGAATTCATGGCTTTCCTGACGGCCTCGTACTGTGTAACCTTATCTGCATTGAAGTCGATGTTCTCACACTCTATGTGAGCTTTGAAATTAGAGAAACAATGAATAAGATTCACTATTTTATTGCCTTAATTCCACTGAAATCGCTTCTGCTTCCTAGCGGCAGCCATATTGCTTCCTGCTTTTCAGCCCGGGCTGCAATTCCGTGTCGATTACATGAGACTTTCTCAGATTTTCTGGCCCGTTTACCCGGGCTGAAAATCCTAGCCCGGTTTGAGCAAACCGGGCTAGGATTTTCAGCCCGGGCTGAATAGCGTCCCGGGCTGAATCCTTCTCCATGTAATCGACAACTTGATTTTAAGAGGATTTGTTTCAGAAGCCGGGCTGAAGTTTCAGCCCGGTTAACCGGGCTGAAATTTCAGCCCGGGCTGAAATTCGCCATGTAATCGGCCCTTAATTAAAGAACACAAGAACCTTTTGAAAAAACAAAAACAGATCTTCAAAAGAACACAATCTTGAATATGCCATTCGCTTTTGCCAATTGTCGCTAATGAAAAAGCGATTCCAGATTTTCAATGCTAGAGTACCTTCGACAAAACTGTCGAATGCTTCGACTTATCCAAGCGTAGCACGTTTGGACAAAGGGTGGCAGCCTGGGTATCCATAATTAGATACCTTTACGTAACTTAATGCGTCATCTCTATCGATAGTAACATCACGTAGTTATGGTTGCGTACAATGGTGTACACGTGGTGGTGTGATGGTGTGATTGCTTGCTTGCCTATCTGCGCTGCGTGTTCTGACTGATTGAGGCTCTGAGTTGACCGGAAAATGGCACTACCTGAGACTGATTTCACTATAAATTGCACAGAAGCCCATTGAATTTTTGTTCGTTATTGCCAACTGGAAGTAACTGTTTTACTCGATACTCACGAAACTTGGCAGACCTTAATTCTGTTAATTGTATAGCTTTCGGTACTACATAGATTTCTGGGATCTTTGTTAAAAGATCCCAGAAAAGGAGCAACCGACGCGACAGGCGTGATTGGTCAATGGTTTCCAAAGGTAACCAGGAACCAATCAGAGCCCGCGTCAGATCCTTTTTGACAATGGCCCTCAGTCTCTCATATGAGTGTCTGGAGTGGCAAACAACTAATTAAATGTACTTAGGCCCGTTTCAAACGCCGTGCTTAAGTCGTGCCGAAGTAAATTCAATTTGGCTCGAATGTAGCACGACATTGGCACGACTTGGTTTCAAACGTCGAGCCATGGTCGAGCTTAATTCACTCATTGGGCGTTTATAAAAGAGACGATATTACGAACCAGCGGTCCAACGGATAAATCCAAAATGATAATTTTAGTTATTTAGTCATTTAGTTCGGCACGGCAATAGCACGCCGTTTGAAACCATGCCGTGCCAAAGTCGGGTGGCACGACAGAGCTTGCCGTGCTACACGGCAGAGTCGAACTTAATTCTTAAATGGTTTCAAACGCCGCGCTACAGCCGTGCCAAAGTCGAACTTAAATAATGAATTTAGTTCGGCACGACTTAAGTACGGCGTTTGAAACGGGCCTATTACATTTTTCTCGACTGAAGAAGTTATCAAATCTCTTATTGAGTTCAAGAGCATAGTATTAAACAGTAAGGCGATTTACTATTTGTTTTACTGAAAATATTTAGTTCGACTGCCATCCATCAAGTTTACAATGAGCACGGCTTAAAGGCAAATTTCCATTGGCGCGTAATCTTAACCTGCCTATGTATGGTGCAGAAATAGCTTCCCTGAGCTTGCGCAGGAGTCCGAGTTCTACTGGCGCCAATTTTTCATCCAATCAGAAGTAAAACTAAACCAATCATGGCTCGTGTACACGCGTTTTCCCGCCCTTCACGTCAGCTACACTGTAATTATTTTGAGTGTTGATTGGTTCATTGGATTGTCCATGTCCTCTGTCATTGGCTGGAGTGATTAGTTTAGTTTGGGGTCTACGACATTCAATTGAAAACCCCTCTACTGTGTGTAGTTTGTTTTAGATAGTGGTAAGTTTATATTTTACACTTTTTAACGTGTTTTGATCTATTGTAACAGTTTGCATGGTAGGGTTACACTTTTAACGTTAAAGAAGTTTCATAGGGAAAGAAAACGCGTGACTTAGTTGAGTCAGGGAAGACCTATGCGTCTCAGTGACACAAAGTAAACGATGGGTAAACACTTTAAGCGACGCTTTAAATGTGGTTCAGTGTACATGCACGGTTTCATTTTTATGAGCCAAGTTAAAATGCTGCCTTTATGACAATGTAATTTTGAGCTGTATTGTGGCGTTGTGTGGCGTATATTGTAATCAAATAATTTTATTAACCGTAGATTAATTCCATCTTCCTCTAGCTGTGAGTATCGTCCAGCCTTTACCCGACGACATTTACGCAATCAGTGGATCAGCAGTTAAAACTACCTGCATTTTTGTTGGAAACAATAATCAACCTCCCCTCAATGTGACATTTCAGAGATCAGACGAAGATGAAATTAAGTGGTTTGACATTCAGGACTCGGAGAGAGTGTTCCAGACAAACGAGACACAAGGTTACTGAGTTATCTTTTAAAAACAGATTTAATTTCACAATCTTTTTTAAGGCTTTCAAAGTACGGAAAGCGATCGATCGGTGCAAAATCATAAGAAAAAACGCGGTGATCAGAACAAAATGCATATGCGAGAATGTGAATCTAACTGTCCAATTCCAATTCTATATACTAAAATGTAAATCTAAAAGAAAGAATTAAACTCTGTAAACTCTAGTGGTACACAGCAACTTGGCTGGAAACCAGTTGTCTGCTCAGTGCTCTGGCCTTTGAATCAGCAGCGAGGTTGGATGTGACCTTGTCTCGATAAAGACCTCGAATTTTTGTTGTGTACATCAAGTTGTCCTTATGCTAACTAGCTTGCATTTAAATGAGAAAAGCAGAGAGGTCTGCATCAATGAAAAGTCACCTCCAGCTTCGTTTGCATTCATAGCTCAGGTAACTATGTGCGCAACTGTAAAATGGCCCAATGTACTCGGAGTTAAAATTCATGATGAAGGCTTATGTGTGGGGGGCGGGGAGGGATTTTGGGGAATTGCATTCCATGCGAGGTTGCCACTGATAATATGCTCTCCGCTGTTAATATTTTCAAATATATTCAGGTGACACAACAAGCGCTACGCTGCACTTCACGAATATTACGGTACAAGATGATCAAGAGAAAGGGTATTACCGATGCATCGGATATTCTGCGACAGGAGGGAAGTCAGACAGTCTGAGATTTACCGTACGAGTCACAGCGAGTAAGTTCGAAGTACTACGTTAAGGGACTAATCCCTCAACTAATACATATTGATTAAACGCTGAAATCGATCATATAAAATCTCGCCCGCGATTAGAACCTAATCGGGGTTTTTCAAACAAAAAAATCAGTCATGGAATATTAATTCATTCCGTTTCTATGTATCGGGTGCTTTAACACCTGAGAGGTTAAGTGCGTCTATTACACGTTTCTGAAGCATTAAAACGACCATTACTATTTCTCTATTGAACCAAAATTCAAGCTCAATGCAAAAGATTCTTATTACAAGTCACTGATGAACCGTAAAATAAGAATTTGTAATTTTGCAGGAGGCGATCTACCAGTCGCTCGTGTTATTCCAAATGTGACAGCATCATACGGAGACAGTGTTAGACTGTACTGCAATCTGACTCACAAGAATAACGAAAAGACCACACCCATAGACAAGGTTACATACTTAAGAGACAATAACCCGGTGAAAGTAACCAACGACGTCACACAGGCCTTGATCTTTAATTCTGTCAGGGTCAGAGATGGAGGGAACTACGTCTGTAGGATCCGAGTGAAACTTCATTTACACAAGCCTTATGATGTCATCTCGTCCCCAGGCTACCTGCACAGTAAGCAGTGGGTGGGGTTTTAGAAGTGGGAACAATCAGTAACGTATACACTTTTTAGAAATTGAGCGATGGTGAATTAACTGCTGGGGCCCGTTTCTCGAAAGCCCCGGAAACTTTTCGGGCCCATAAAGCCATTTTTAGTTCGTCTGTATCTAAAAACGAAGAAGTTTATATACCTGAAACTTCTTGTAAGAAGGAAACTTTTTTTCATTTTAAGAATATGTGACGGAATAAAACAGCTCTGTAATCGCAAGGTTGGAGATTTTGCTATGGTTTTCCGGGCCCGAAAAGTTTCCGGGGCTTTCGAGAGACGGCTCCCGAACCGAAAGTAGAAGAGGCTGCAGTTTCGAGAGACCTTCTTCCGTCGTTAACCCAACTTTTATTTTAAAACGGTAACTATGAAATCGTTTTTTGTTGGAAGAAGTCTTCCCGGTCCAGAACAATTTCAAACCACCAACGAGAAAAATCAGCGCAGGTTTATCATTTTGCCGTTGGCTCCTCATCTCACAAAACCTCCGGCTTGTTTCTAAGCTCGTGATAAACGCCAGTAACACATCCATATAGAGCGCATTCCCTCACGTGTCCAGCAGCCATGCAAATTTATTGCAACTGAAAAGAAAGTGTTTACATAAGAAAAGAGTTGAACTCTCACAGGACTGGTTTAGTACACCAACATGGCCGCTGTTTAATTGTTTTGGAACACCAATATGGCTGCCATGACGTCATGTGCATGCACTCCATAGAGCGGTTTTAGATTGAATATCGTCAAAAGAAAACCCAACCACATCACTTTGGCCAATCACAAAAGACCTAGACAATCCAGTGAAGCAATCACACCTCGAAAAAAGAAGATGGCTAACACGAAGGGTGGGAAAACAAATGCAAGTTTTTTAAACCAATCATAGCGTAAACTAGGGCAAATGCGAATACCTCTCCATACACAAGTGAAAACTATTCTTAACCATATCATTCAATTAATTTATTCCTGAAAAAATTCAAAATCATTTTATGACTAAATGCCCATTAGCAGTTCTATAAAGCCTGGTTCTCATATGCCGCCGACCTACAGCTGGAAAAATAAGAAGAGGATAGGAGAAACATAGACAGTGCCCGAACGGTAAATACTAGAATCCCTCAAATAACTTCAGCTTCGTCATAAACTCAGAGATGAAGTACTTCATACATGGCAAACATTATAATTACATCAATCTTACAACTACACTCAAAAAATGTATTTTCAAAACCTCATGTCTTTCTGGTCAACAGTGCGTGTCCGATTTCCAATCAAGGAATCAAAACTTGTTGCTGTCATAGGAGATAGTGTGATCTTAGTTTGCAGCGCGGAAGGTTACCCCTTGGATATTGAATGGAAGAAAAACGAGCCGGGATCTACTGCTGTTATCAAACGTAAGATATTATGAACCATATTAGAGTTCCATACCTTAACATCTGAGTCTTCCTCTCAGTATGTATTCCACTTTCACGTCCGCTGGAAAGCGGTGAGACTGCAATCAACATCATTTCCACGGTTCTCTCTTTTTTCTTTGAATTGGAGAGAGAACCCTGGGAACGAGGTGGGGGAAATTCTTGGGCAGCAGGTGCTTAAGGACCTCAAGCTAGGGACAAGATACTTCGAGTGGTGCTTGAGCCACTTTGATGCAATAACGGTCACTATGTAAGGTTATAATATTTTTGGCACTCAAGACGTGTGATTCCTTGTTTCACATAGCACATCTAAAATAACTGTCGTCTTTTTTTTTTCATCCATAGCCGATAGCCGTAGTGATTCAATTCTGGTAATCCACAACGCAACCACGGAGGATTCTGGGAACTACTCGTGCAATGCACGTGACTGGCCAGGACAGCAGTATTTTCTTGTCACAGTGAACTCGAATTCCACCTCCACTTCTGCTATTAATATTGGTAAGAAACAACGATTCATTTAAAACCTACAAGCAAAACAAAACAATTACAAAAAAGGCACGACTGTTAAATTTTGGTTAAGGTAGGCAATTGATGATTTACTTTCTAACTTTGCCCAGTAAAATAGTAATGCTTCGCTGTTTTACTTATAATGCACATATGTGTAATTGATAGAAATCATGGTATGGCCCTAAAGTACAAACTGC